>LOJH01031123.1:0-14333 GCA_001685095.1 Ellobius talpinus
AGGGAGCTGGGCCGGACAAAAAGCAGGCCCGTGCTCCTAATCACTACACAGAGGCATCCGAGAAAGAGACTGAGGATTTGTATGGACATGCTAAAGCCATGTCCTTCCCAGAGAAGTGACATCAGTGCCAATCCTAGGCTCTCAGAAGAGTTTCAGGTAACTGGAGAGACGGCTCAGGGGTTAAGAGCACTGGCTGCTCTTCTAGAGAACCTGGAGTCATTTCTCAGCACCCACATGGCAGCCCACAACTGTCTGTAACTCCAACTCCGGGGGTTCTGGCATCCTTGCACAGACAAACGTGCAGGTGAAACATTAACGCACATAAAAATACTCAATAATTTTTTTAAAAAAGAAAGTTTCAGGCAAGCCTAAGATTGAAACTACACATGGATGCTTTCCTATTCATTAATAAACCAGGTGTCAATGAAACCCCTCCTCCCCGTTCCTACTGTCCTCATCTCATGCATGTCTGGCTGCCCTTTGTAGCCTTATTCTAGACCAGCCACTAATAGTTTTCAGAATCGAATGTGTGCTCTGTGGGCGTGCAAAAGGAACATGCTAGAATTCTGTGCCATTTTGATATATTCCTTTCTTTTACTTTTTTTTAAAGGATGTTTTAGTGTCCTACAACAGCTGAGCTTACATTTAAACAAAGCTGTGAAAGCCAGTTGTCTGGTAATTCATTTGCTCACTCAGCCTGAACTCACCTGAGTAGATGTGTGGCCATTAATGTCCTTTAATTAAACCAACGAGTATGAATAAATGCAGTAATCCTTGGTGTCTCTAGATATCATAAAGTGTCTTGCTGTGTGCGGCTGGCTCAGCAGTCCTTCCAGGTCCTGTGAGTACTGGGGTGGTGCAGAAATCTGAAAAGTTGGAGGTACATTTGACTCTGAGCATTGGATAAGTGTTGTACTCGAAGATAATTTGCATAGAAGTAAAGTTGTCAAAGGTGCAGGCCCAGAAGTGTGTTGTTTTTTTTTTTCCTGTTTATAGGGTCAAGTGATGAGACTCTCAGCTCACTGGACCAATCTGTGGTGGCCAAGAGTAACCTCAGCAGGACCAGAATTTTCTCTTGTCATATAGGTCTGGCCAGGCACCACGTGCAGTGATTTCTTGGTGCCTATTAGTTAGCCACCTTTGTTGAAGACAGCTGAGATAGGCAGATGTGAGCTGCAGACTATAAACGGAAACCGTGAAGGGCTGGCTTTTCTTCATCTGAAAAGCCCCACTAGAACTTGACCAGACATCTCTTAGGATGGGAACTAACCATTTCATTCAACAAATTGGTATTTTTCTAGCTATATAAAACACTGTGACTGGCTGGGCAGGAGTGGCGCACACCTTTAATCCCAGTACTCGAGAGGCAGAGGTAGGTGAATCTCTGTGAGTTCAAAGTCAGCCTGGTCTACAGATTGAGTTCCATCCAGGACAGCTAGGTCTGTTTTATAGAGAAACACTTTCTCATTAAAAAAAATCAAAAAACTCCCCCAAAACCAAAAAAGCACCGTGACTATGTTTTTGGCAATTGATTGAAGCACTTACTCAAATTTTGGATGAGACAGAGCATAAACATAGCCACCTGCAAATTGAGACTCAGGTAGCGGTGTCCATGTTTCTAAGTCATGATGCAACTGTGAACCCTAGCAAAAGGGACCGAATAATTCAGAATCACCCGAGTAGATGGCAGGGCTTCTCCCAGCGCTGGCACACATCTCCAACCGCCTTTAGTTGGCTTTCTCAGGCTTCCTCCTGACTCGTCACAACGTTGACCTTCAAAGGCGCAGTTCTGAAGGGGTTTTCCTAGCCCTTCCACTTGTTTTTGCATCTTGGATGTGAAGGCACAGGAGCCCGAGTCCCCTCTGCTATGGCATTTGGGCATTGTTGTGCCATTTTTGCCACAGTGGCAGAATGCCCGGGGCAGCATCGACTCTAGGGTTTTTTCTGTCGACTCTGGGGACGAGTGTCACTGTGACTCCAGTAAGTAATACCAGTGGCACAGGTAGATGGATCTGACAAGCGTGAGGACTAACAGCGTTGCATCAGCCTCCTGCCAATGAAGGCTATCCATCAGAGCCTGGAATCTGTTGGAGCCTGCAAGGGCGACAAGGGACTAACAGCCCTTTCTCCTCCAACCACAGGGGTAATAACTCCTCAGTCCCTAGGGACAGATTGTAAAAGCCAATAGCCGGGGGCTGTGAAGCAGTGAGGGTGGAAGGATTGGAAATTAAAGAGGGAGTGGAAATTTTGCGTAAGGCGATACTAAGATGGAATAAACCATCAAACGCCAGTCTTTTAATTGCCTTGTAGTTGATGTGGGTTTGAAAACATTCATTTTGATTGCCTAATTATTTTAAGGCGATTGTTAAAAGTCACGTGCGTTAGATACTTGGGCTTATGTTTCCTTTTTTCTTTTTTTTTCTTTTTTCCTGTTTTTTCTCTTTTCTTTCTGAGGACCCTGGACTACGCTGATAGTAACTTGTCAGGAAGATACACCACAGGTGTTAGCCAGCTTACCCTGTTTAATCTGATGTCTTTATTGCGACTTGCATGCTTTTGTGTTTCTGTGGCCGAACGCGGAGGGATGGAGTTTATACCTATCACAGACAGTATTTTTCAATGGTTAGTTGGAATTTCTATTTTCAAGTAACCTTCAAAATGACTTAAGTGCGTGCCCCATCTTCTTCAGGCTTCTAATGGCCACCAGCAATAAACACATAGCTCTCCAAGTCTGCAGTATTAATGAGCGCTTCACGCTGTCCGTGGCACCACATCAATAAGCTAGTTTTGGGGCCTCGGTGTTGCTCTGAATTAAACGTGCGAAGATTTAACTTTGTAGACAATCGTGCCGTTTGGAAACAGATGCCCGCGGACGCCGCCCGCTTTATAGGAAACACACTTAGGTAGTTTTTAAATTGGAACCGCTGCTTAGTTAGATCTCCGGACTCAGCTCACTGAAGGTGACAGAAGCCCTCACTCGAGCTCGATGAGAAGTAGAGGCGACAGTAAATTTTTCACGCTGAGACAGGAGCTCTTGTTATAGGAGTCAGAACGGGGGTCAGGGCAGAGCCTGTTGATGATTGAGGAAAAGAGAAGTAAATTCATTCTGCCTCAGGCTCTTTGTCAAGTGCCAGTAGCTTTACCATTGAGAACTAGTCACCCGTTCTAGTCTTACGGCCCTAGAGGTCACTCGTTTGAAATAAATCATGGCACCGCGGAGGCGCGGCAACCTATTGCCACTCGGGATGAAATAAAAAAGAGGAATGCTGCTTGCAGAATGGAAATGACTACGAATATCCCACCACATGTTGCTGTTTAATGCAATATGCGGTGAGATATTGATCTCCCGAATCAAGTCATTAAAATGTGCAGTTTTTGTTTATTG
Organism: Ellobius talpinus; assembly: GCA_001685095.1. Lineage (NCBI taxonomy): Eukaryota > Metazoa > Chordata > Mammalia > Rodentia > Cricetidae > Ellobius > Ellobius talpinus. The sequence goes on from LOJH01031123.1 coordinate 3,386, forward strand.
GAATGAAGCAATTAAATGGCTCAGTTATGCTAGCCTTTACCTTTTCTGATGAAAACTATTGATTTCTTGCCACAGCTTTATAAGCGACAATGTTTTTGATTACTCTTGACAAACCTCCTTGGAGTGTTAATTAAAATTGTACCAGATGAGCAGGTGTGGGAGATCATTAGATGGCCCGGATCACACATCCTCACTTCGTACTCTGCAGCCTTGCATAATGAATAGGGCACAAGAGGGGAAAAACAATATCTTCATCAGCAGAATTAGCATCTTCACTTTTTAAAAAACTAGGTGACACTTCAAGGTAGGGCTCAGATGTTGTGGCTCACTGGCTTGCTCCCGTGACTCCATTTGACCAAAATTTCCTCTGAATGTTTTGTTTCAGTTGCCTGAGAAGCTTGTGGGCTGGTGGTTTTGCATTTCAGATAGCCGATTATTTAAGCACACGTTTATACAGGAAACTGAGGCGCCAGATACGGCATTTCCCAATGTTATGCAGATAAAGTCATGAATATTAATATTCCATTTAATACTTAAAACAAATACTCCTTAGTAGGATTAAAAAAAAGACCCTCTAAGTAATACCTCTTCAATGTTATTAAAAAAATTTTACTATCTATTTTTGGAACCCAAATAAAATATGATTATTTAGTAATATGCTCTCTTGGAGACTCTTGATTTATAATTGCACATTTCCTCAGGACTCTTCAAAGATGCCTGCATTTGAAAAATTAGGCATACTCAGTAGTAATTTGTAAACCCAGAGGCAAATAGCATTCGAGTTTTTGCAAAAGTAGTAATCTTTACACAGATAGTATTATGAAATATTATTGAATTAGTACTTCATTAATACAGGCATCAAAGCAGGCCCTTTCATTTTTGTATCAAGCATGGAATTTAAATAAGTGAAATGAGATGTTTGAGTCCTCTGTGATCTGATGTCTGCCGGTAGCAGGGCAGCTTGCATTCTACAGATTCACAGACCCTGGAAGAACTTTAAGGGGTCATCTAATCCAGTCCCCTGCTGCCAAAGTAGCTGTTTAAAAATGCACTATTTTTCATTAGCCTGGAATTTTAAAAAGGATTAATGAATTTATAAATGTATTATTTACAATGTTCTGAGCATGTCTCTAACTGAAGCTAACTGCTAGACTTTGAAATAAGTTTGTACGTCCGCATTAGAATCAGAACTTCTCTTAGGATGATTGATGAGTCACAAAGTGTTTTTCCATTTGCAGTCTTTCATTTGATCAATAACTGCATTTTATGTCCTGGGAAATGACTTATAATTTTAAAAAATAAATCTCTGGCTGAGTTTACTCAGTTGGTATCATTATATTAGTAGGCCTAATGTTTTGAAGCCGCATTGTCATTTTACAGAATCTTCATTATATCTAGCTTCTAGAAACCGAAATTGTTCATTGTTTTTGTAGATGACTGCAGAGCATTCACCATGCGTTTTAGAGCTGAAGTCTCCTATAATTTCTAAGGGCTACAAGTAGCAGCTGTGCTTACCAACCATTTAAGATTATTAGCATACACATTCCCTCGAAGGTTGCTGAAACTAATGTTAGAAACTATCTGCTATCTACTCTGCAAAACTGTGGTCTATAATAAATGGTTGGTGATTTTTCAGTTTGATTAGGGCTCATCTCTGTCCCATGTGGCATCACCAGGAGTGAAGGATGAACACTGAAAGACCTGTGTGCAGGGTGGATACTCTGATGGTTGGCAACTTTATACAGTGTCATTAGGCACTCCACCGGAGCTATGAGCCATGTGCTGTCCATGTGAAACTTCACACAGGCAGCATGGGTCACCCGCAGGCTGATGGCTGGGCTCTCACAGGAAACATTCTGCATGAGGGAGCAGAAGTATACGACATGAACAACTCTAGCCTCGAAAGTCATATTGATACTGCACCTTTGGCAGAAGCAGTTAAACAGTGTGGGTTCAAGGGTAAGAGCCGTCCATGTACCTAGTCTCCTAAATGGAGAATCACCGAGCTTGAAGGATGGAAGATGCTGTGGTTGTCTTTGGGTACAACATACCATACACATTTGCTCAAACCCATCGTATGATGTATGTTATTTTGTTTGCAGCTTAGTTTGATAGAGGTAGGAGTAAATGGAAAAATACAATTCTAGGAATTCATTACAGTTATTCCTCAAGACAATATGCTTTAAATTGTGTTTTAGAAAGTGGAGAAAGATGGGCTATTTTAATGAAATAATGAATACAGAAGCACATATGCCATCATCTATCATGTAAGGTACGATGAGAACTGAAGATGATGGATTAAACAGTAGAAACCAGTTGCCAGTGCACTGGCTCGGTGGGTAAAGCTGCTTGCTGCCAAGCCTGATGATCTGAATTTGATCCCAGGGACCCACCTGGTAAAAGGAGAGATCAGACTACTGAGCGTTAGCTTCTGACCTCTACAGAAAAAGTACAGAGTAGCGAGTGCATGCCCCACCCTCCCGATAAATAAATGACAAAAGGCTTTAAAAAGCAATGATTTAGTCCAATTTACTTCAGCATCCTTTGAAATCTGTTACGTTCTGATGAAAGGTATCCTCATTAAAAAAACAGCAACAACTGTCTGCTGTCTGTTGTTTATTGCTTGGTTAGACTCAGGTGTAATTTCTGGGACAATTGTATTTGATGCTCTCTAAGATTCAGAATTACAGTCATGGAGATCTCTGCCTGGGATCCTTTAAGAGGTCGTTTATCCGTCCAGAGAAGATTGACTGTGTTTCTGTGAAGGGCTAACTGCTGTTCTGTTCTGGGCACTTTAGTGGTCATCTCAGAACAGTTCCTTCAGGTACACGGTGATGCATAGAGAGTTCATTCAATATCAGATACAACAAAGAACGCATTTCTAGTGATTTCCTTTGCATTCTTGTCTTTTGAACTGTGAATGGGGTTTCTTTAATTCTGTAGCCATAAAAAAATGAAGTGATGAGGGCACATGTTAGAAGCTATTAGAAAGTTTATTTTGCTTTCACGTTAACTAAGCTACATTGTACTTAGATTCTTTGGTAGAATTGTTCACTAGAGCATACAGATTTCTCCTTTAAAGTAAAATGCCCCCCCCCAGGTAGGCACTGAATCTGGGACCTCAAGCATGCTAGGCAAGTACTTGGTCACTGAAATTTATCCCCAGCCAAATTATCATGTTTTACAACTATACTGTTGTAAGTTCTTATTTGCTAGTAAGTATAACAACCTCAAGTGATGAGGATTTCAGTTACTGCTCCCAGCCAGCACGTGTTGAGCTATGACTGGGCTGGAGCAGTCACTTCTCGGGAGAGGTCTAAGGATTGTAGCTCCACCTCTCATGAGCAGCCTTCTCCCCTCGCTTGGCCTCTGCTGTAGGCTCCTCTTTACCTATCTCATGCACACGAGAGAAGGAAAGTGAGGGCACAGGGGAGGTGCTGGTGCCCAGTGTTACAGAGATTTCCCTTACGCAGGATTTCTGGCTTTCGCTACCGCTGTCCGTGGAGATTTGGCAGGGCTCCAGATATCGAGGGCTCGTTATGCCTCCGCTCGGAGCACCAAACTAAGATCAAATTGTTTCACGTTCATTAGCTAGTTGCTACATCTTCTGGAGGAAAGTGAAATTCTGTTTACTCAACCATTTTTAAAATGACGTCACAAAACACAGAAACAGAACACCAGGGCTGTGTTTGCACCCCTTGCTCTCTGACGGCCTTTCTGCGGGAAGACTCACCCATAGTCAGGCAGCAGCGACACCCGTGGGCGGGAGGAGCCCAGAAGCACATTGTTAAGCTGTGGCATGCCCCTGGGCAGATTTCTAAGCCCTTTCATTCTTGCAGGGTACCAACTCGGCTTGGGTAATCTTTCTACATAGTAGCTTTCATCTAGTTGGCGCTCTCTTTTTGTAGCGGCGTTTCTCACTTGAGTAAGTCTGAGGCATGCCCCGTCAGGATGAGCAGCGAGGCCACTTTGCATGAGAAAGCGGACGGGCGTGTGCACAGGGCACCGTTGCAGTGGCCGCGCAGGTGAGGGTGCCTCGTCAGAACTAATCTTTTCTGAGAGCTAGCTGCCTCCTGCTTGGGGGCGAGGCTTTCTGCAGTGGTGTTTTAACGGCTTGTTTGTCAGTCACGCTGCACGTTAAACAAGCAAAGCCTGGATCCTTCTAGGATCCCAGGAGTTCTTTATTCATTCCTCCATATTGAAACTCATTCCTGTCAGCTGGAGCTCTCTAGGCTGCCTGGAAGAACTTTGGCATAGTTTCTCTAACCTTTCAACACTCAAAGTAAAACTCTCCTTTGATAAAGGAAAAAAAAAAGGCCAGAGGACTTTGGCGCGCAGCCATTAAGGATGCAGGCGACTCGGCGATCTGACAGAATATTCCACAAAACACTGAAAAGTTCCCTTTAAGGTCCCCAGAGTGGACCGAGGCACTTTGCTTGTACTTAACATATATCAACTGTCACCCGGAGGCACTGAGTGTTGACTGAACACAATGGGACATCCAGATGGCCTAAACAAAGGGGACAAATGTTCGCTGCTATTAAAAGCTGTTTACATCAGCTTCCAGGATTTCATGGAGCGAAGTTTATATTGTGTCACCGCTGAGGTGCTCAACTCTCCCCCTAGCCAAGACCAGCCCTTTATAAACTCCTGTTGCATGGGACTCAGGCACTTAGCTCTAGAGGAGACCAAGAAGTCAGGGAAGTGATGAAGTGTGTTGACAAGTTATGCAGCTTGCCATGTGTTAAGCGCCTTGCCCACATTCTGTCTTATTGACCATCTATTATACTCTCTGCTCCACACCCAATAAACCCAAAGCAGACCCTCTTCCCTGATGGGGGTGTGCCATGGATGAACGGATAGGACGGCTATCTCCTTGTGCAGACAGAGCCTCCGAGTCTCCTTGGCTCCTCACTGGGGATGTTTACGTGGTCATGGTTTTGTTTTCTTCCTCCGAGGCACCGGGATATCAGGTCCTGTCTATTCAGGATTAATATACATAAGTGAGAACCCTACACTTTGCTGTCTTCTTCCTTTGTCCTCACTGTAGCTTAACCTTATGCATTCCAGATGCCCAGATCGTATTGTTAAGGGGTTGTTTTTGCCACTGATAACAGTACTAATTTGAAGGGTCTCCATGCTCTAGCGAGCCAAAGAAGAATCTAGAAACCTGTCCTGGGATTCACTTGTTGCTTACTACACTTTCTTCTACCTGAACAAATCAGATATCAATAGCATACTACTTATTAATTTGTCCTAAAATTCATGGTCTGCTAAAAACATAGCGGATTCTCCCAAGTGCAAGCTTAACAGTTATTTTCTGTGTAAGTATATTATTGAGACATCATTTTATGTCACATTAGGCTTAATTTTATGCTTTTAAAGTAATTATTCAGCATTTGTTGTGACGTTATGAAATTACCATACTTCAGGTTTTTAATAATGCTTTTGGGGGAAAAATGAATTATCTCGTAACGATTAATTTCAAATGCTTAAGAAAACATGATCTGTTGACCTTGTTTTCTGCAGAAATAGCCTGTGTTTTAGGGTGAGATTGTGACAGGACTGAGTGATGTCATATGGCATGACACAGAGTTGAAGTTCACTGACATGTAACATCCTCAGTGAGGGATTAGCATGAACATATCACACTGGACTCCTAGCTACTGCCCTGGGAAATATTTTATCATCACACTAGATCTGATAAATGGGGCCACTTTGATAAACTTGCTAAGAGTAACTTCTGACTTCCTATGTTTTGCAGAGATAATGATTGGCCTTCCTTGTGTTAACATATGAGATTCAAAGTTTTGGCTCCCATATTTAAGATTAAAGAAAAATACGTTGTCCTAGAAAGGTGGCATGGACCCCTGCATGCAGCAATGTTCATACACAAGGCCCGTGACAGCCTTCCCTGGAACAAACTATCCTGTTAAGAGTTTGAAACTCTTGCCTTGACAAGGATTTCTTTTTTTTAAATGCCATCCAGGAGGCAGAATGCAAGCAACAAGACTATCATTTACACTTCTGTTATTTGCACTAAGAAGTTAATTTTGTGGATTTTTTTGTATATGGTATTTTTCACAGTTGTCTCAGAGGTTTTTGGATTTTGAGGACAGGGATGGCCCAGATGTGAAAATAAAATGTAACAAACATGAGCTCCTGCCTTTGCCAAGGGTTAAACATGGTGCCCACTTCGGAGGAGCCATTTCAAGCCCATCTGTCAGTCCCTGAGCAAGCTGCTGGGTTTCCTGTTTATGCCTGCGCAGAGCCCCATATCCTGCAAGCTTGCCTTCAGCCACAGGTTTTTCCGCACACTCTGGGAGATCTCTTCCTCAAGCTGGCTCACTATTTATCATCTTAGTAAGCGATTGGAATTTTGTTAATTCCTGTTTTACTTTGAGCATGCAACTTGCTATCTTCATCAGAGGGAAGATAATGTCACTTATATATGCGTCTTGGAGTCCAGCTAAACAGCCTGCGTGAAACAAACCGGTCAACCAGACGGGTGGATGACAACTTCGTTGCTGTAGAGGGTCTGGGCTATAAAAACTCAGGTTAACACCATTTCTAACCTGAATACTTATTTAAAGAAATTTTAATGCTTTTTCTTTCCTAAATAGCTCAGAATTTAGGAATTGCCTTGGTTGTGGGCAAATATGGAATTAGTGATGTTGCGTGGCATCCTCGGCCATCATTTTATATTCTGCTACTTCATCGGTATGTGGGGCTTTCATAATTTCTCTGCCCCTTATAACACTTTGTGAGATTGTAAGTTCGTTCATCACTAAATATAAATAACACATTACTACATGGTCATTTTACCCTAGGACTGTTTGTGTATTGAGATAGCAGCATGCACTGAGAAAATAAGTCTCTGAACTGGAAGTTTTGGTTTTCTGGACAGAAGTTTCTGGGAGCAAGCGGAATTTTCTGGAAGCACCTGCGATCATGTCAGCTAAAAGGGGGGTTCCTGAATGGTCTTGTTTGTGTGCTCATTAGTTGATGTGGTCCATTTTATCAAAACATCAAATCTAGATATTTTAAGTTAGACTCTGCAGTGAGAATCTGGTTCTATTCTGTCTCAGCAGAAGGAGGTCTAGTTTTCCCTTCCTTCTAATTATGCCAAAAAAAATTCCCCCAACCAAACCAAAAAACCTAATCTTTTCAGCCAATTTGAAATTATGTGAGATCATTTTTTGTGAACCCTGTATTTTCTTTTAGAGTCTCTTGATGCCTTTGGGGAAAAAATAAAAAAATGCCTCTTAACAAAAAAAGAATATGAGCTTCCATCTCAGTTTCTCACTTCCTCCCTCCCTCCTGGGAGCTGGCTGAGTCCTAGGTACCAAGTGCCACTCAGATGTTTGGATGGCAAACATATAGATTATATAAAATGAATTCTTGCATTTATATAAATGAATTATATAAATGAATTATATAAAATCAAATTCTTGATTTGAAAACAGAAGTGAATAGCCTGATTGAAGATGATCGCTTCTGAGTAAATTTTGATTCTATGGTTTTGATTTCATGCTTTTAAATGCTCATTTGCGGTTTATGTTGTAATTATCACTCTAAGGGCGATGTTTGCGCCTCATGGGGAGGGGAGAGAGACTCTTTCAGCACACTGCATTCTGATTTACAAAAGAGCCCAAGATTAAAGCTGGGAAGATTGTATTAATCTGACACTAGGTCTCCTGTAACATACTTGATATATGGTGTGATCGCAGAAACACATAATAAAAAGTCAAGGGGTAAAGTACATCTGATACAAATGGGGAAAACCCAAAGACTTAGTGACTCTGGACATGTGCAGTGTAACGCCTGCCTGTTTGATTAGGACAGAAGCACCTTTGCTAACATGAGCCCCTTCACATTTCGCCATTGCTTTTCCCAGGAAGAAATGTATTTAGTATCAAAATTTTAGATTTGTAAAGCGTATCTGTTAGTTCTAACATTGGAGGATTCGGCTGCGTTCCCAGCGTGTTTCCTCTCCAGTTTTGGATGTCTGCACAGCTCTTTCAGACAGTCCTCATTATTGCAAGGTTTCCCCCTTATCAGCAGCTCGGAACTATTTATGTTTAGAGAACGAGAGAACTTTATTCTTTCTGCGTCTCTCTCCTGAATGGGGCTCTTCGTGAGTCGTTCTGATCCTGTGCTCTATGAGTAACTGATTATAAAGCAGCGAAAACCCCGTATCTCTGCAAGTACTCCCCAATCAGCCATATTTATAAACAGAGCTTCATCAGAAAGGGGATGATTCTGTGCTGGCCGCAGAAGGACTAAACACTTAAACCCGTGGAGAATCGTGCTCACATTGTGTGACGCATCGGTACACATGTTTTATCTACCATCAAGAAAAGCATCCCATTTAAGGCTTTTCCCCATGACAATCAAGGTCAAAGGCAGAGAAAAATTGTATTCCCTTCAGGGGGCACATCAAGATAAGCTGAACGCTCTGAGAAGACTGGCCTACTGGGCCAGTTCCTTTCTAGGATAATAATGCTGTAACTAAATTTGACTTTCCCAATTCACTGCCAAGACGTTTGTTGACTCTTTTCTTGAGAAAGCCTTGACTTCTAGTAACTCTTGTCTAGGAGAGTAGGCTTGCTGCCTTTTCTAAGTGTACTTTATCTTTCCCCCAATCTCTTGTCTTAAAGATTATGCTTAGGATTTACCAGGTTTGCTGATCACAGACTCAGGAGATTTATTTATTTTAGCAATTTTAAAATCATTTTATTATTTTTGTTCGTTTGTTTTTCAAGACAGGGTTTCTCTATGTAGTCCTGGCTGTCCTGCAACTCACTCTGTAGACCAGACTGGCCTCGAACTCACAGAGATCCACCTGTCTCTGCCGTCTGAGTGCTAGGATTAAAGGCACGTGCCGCCACCACCGCCCAGCTCATTTTATTAACTTTGTACATGTTGGAAGTTGTAAGTAGCTTCTAATATTCCCAGGTCAATCCTTAGGTATAGTCAGCTCTAACTTTTAATGCCTGGGAAGATCTAGGGAGGAGGCAAAGCTTGGCTCAGTCTTAGAGCACCAACAGGAGTAGACAGACAGGCAAATGTGCAAAAGGTTGGCTAAGAACCTTGGAAGGAGGCCAGGGTTTCTGCAGGAAGAGGCGGGGTTAAGGGGACGGTCATGTTCAGAAGAAGGGAGGGGTGAGTCAGCAAGTAAGGTGTGGCTTGTGAAGCCTCTGTCGGCAAAATGAGGGCGCCCTTGGGGAATTTTTAAAAGGCAAAAGATATTTATGATCTGAATAGAAACCAGAGTATAGGGAGATTTTAAGTGATTAGAAGGGCAATTTGATAGTTGAGAATGGTGTCATGTGTCTTCAAATCCTATTTCTGGCTCTTACCTAAATGCTTCCATTTTTCTGTTGCCATATTTAGAAAATTCCAGATACATTATATATATACATATATACATATACATACATACATACATATATATATATATATATATATATATGGTAAGCTATTTCTCCAGCCCCTTCTTGTTTCTTCTTAATGCTCTGATCTCTCTGGGACCATGGCCTCAGCCAGACATAGAATGTTTAAGTTGATCAACTCTATTGGGCTTTTTAGCTATTCTGCCTCCCCATCAGGAAGGTCACCACCTAAGGTCAAAGGGGAGACAGACCCTGTTGACAAAAAAAAAGAATGGGCTGTGGACTTCAAAATCTGTCTCAAAAAATAATGTGTTGGTTTTTTTTTTCATTTCTAAATTATGTGAATGTGGCGGGGGGCATGTGCATGCAGAGGACACAGATGCCGGGTCTCGCTGGAGTGGCTGTGGTGAGCTGCATAATGTAGGTTCTGAGTGAGGGGGGGTGGACATGACACAGGACACCAAACTCCAGTCCCTGAAAGAACAACAAGAGGACCTTACTGCTCAGCCATCTCTTCAGCCCTCTGTCTTTGTTTGTAAAATCCAGGTTGTCATACCTTGATTCAAGAGAAGTTTTTTGTTGTTGTTGTTTTTGTTGTTTTTAAAGAACCTTTGACTCCTTTTGTTGGGCACGCATGACCTGGCTCCCACAGAGTGCTTTGGAAATGGTGGTAATAGGCTGAAGATCAGAAGGGGGTTTGGTTCCTCATCCTAGTCCATTTTTCTGTTGTTGTAGCTCAATACCTGTTGTCGGGTGATTTAGGAAGAATAGAAGCTCATTGGCTCACAGTTCTAGATCCTGGAAAGCCAGAAGCATGGAGCTAGCATCTGGTAAGAGGCATCTTGCTCCGTCCTAACCCAGTGGAAAGAATGTGGTGAGGGAGAACAAACATGTGAGCTTGGGGCTTCTTTCCTACAAAGCCATCGGCGTTGCTCTGGAGACCCTACTCCCATGACCTCATCTCATTGCATCCCCCAGGTCCCCACCTTGAAACAGCATTATATATGAACTTGGAGATTATATCACAGAAGAGCTGGGCTATGCCTTACAGGTAGAGGACCCTGATGGAGTCACAGAAGGACCTTAGAGGAATAGAGTCAGCATTCTTTCTGGGCAGAGCATTATAGTGTGAGTGTTGATCATACACATCTGTGACCATCCAGGAGGCCGCCAGGACAGTTAGGAAACTACTTGTGGTTGTTCAGAAGAGGTGTTGAAGGCTCTGAAGGTGAGCTGGGGTCATGAGAAGGTAAGAGTGTTCTAGTTAGGCTCTCAGAATTCTGGCCAAAGTTACCTGGGGAATAGCAATATACATCACTGAGTTGTCTACAGAACAAGAGGCAGGGGAGGTGGTCACAAGGTCAGGTTTGTGAAAACTAGGATTTGAAGGGTCTACAGTCAAGTGGAGGTGTCCTCTAGTTGTGATGTGTCCAGATCTACGACTCAGGGTGGAGAGTAAGACAGTGCTGGGCGTTGTGACTTCAGTCTGGCTAAGGAGCTTTCTCAGTTCTCTCTCTCTCTCTCTCTCTCTCTCTCTCTCTCTCTCTCTCTCT
>LOJH01031124.1:0-16913 GCA_001685095.1 Ellobius talpinus
AAATACACAGAGAGATTTAGGCATATACATACAAACATATTTAGAAACAAGTATATTATACATAAATATGCAACATGTATATGTTCAATTTATCTAATAATGTAGAGTAACAAATTAGATACATAATATTTATTAAATATAATATTTCCATTAGCTATGCTATTTTAACCTTTAAAAATTTGGCAGTGGTACCCAGTATTATCAATACAATCAGTAGTTAACATGATCTGGAAATTTTCTAAATTGTTTATGAGAATTAACTTACATCCTTCAGCTAGTCATCTATTACTATATAATACATTATTCTCCAAATTTGTAGCATTAAATAATGTTAATGATATCCTAGATACTGTGCATCAAATATGTGTGTGTGTCTGTGTGTATACAAAATGACATTTTGAAATTTGGAGTCAAGTGGATGGAACTAGAAAATATTACCCTGTCTGAGACTACTCAGGTCCAGAAAGACAAATGTCTTGTTCTCATTCATAGATGAGTCCTAGATTTAATTTTTTTTTCTGTGTTTCTTCTGGAGAAGTTGAGGGAGCCATGAAACTAGAAATAGGCGATTTATGGGAGAGTAGGTAAAGGAGGGAAGACAGCAAAATATAGGTACAATATTACCATACAGGGTGACTACTGGGGACCAGAAGGTTTAATCAGGATATGGGGTAGGTGAGTGGTGAAAGGATGTGTTGGCAGGGTTAGCAAAATGAAGTGTACAAGAAAAACATATAGAAAAATTTATGATCCTCTAACTAAAGTAAAATTCAAATGGGGCAGTAGACCATTTAAGATCTGAAACACAGGGCGTGGTGATACTGGGGGCTAAAGGTTTATGGGGATATAGTGGCAAGTGGATGAGGGAAAGTTGGAATTGGGGTGAATTAATTAAAACTAAAGATGTATGAAGAAGCCTTATGAAAATATACAAATTTATAAGCTAATTAAGTATTATTTATTTATTTGTTTAATTATTTATTTCTGACAAAATCTCACTACGTAGCTCTGTTTTTTCCTGGAACTCACTATGTAGAGAAGTCTGTCCTTGAATTCACAGAGATCTGCCTGCCTCTGCCTCAAAGTGCTGGAATTAAAGGTGTGTAGCATCACCCCAGATATATAAGATAAATTTTTACATAGAAAATTTTTAACAGAAGATAATGTTGTGCCCAGATGACACAGATGTTAAATGAAAATCTCAGTACCAACCTCCCACTAAAAGTAGTTGTCCAGGAAGGCTTCAAAAACATCCCAAACAACATTATATAAGACTTATTGCTAAAGCCACTAAACACTTGTGGTGGACATAGAGAGACAAACCATGAACTGACCAAGAAACTGTTACTGTTGGCTAGATTTCATAGTGCTGGAAGATTCTGTACAGAATACCGGAGCAGAAAATGTTTAAGTCATCTTACCCAGTGCAGACTTGCTTGCTGTAAGCTGACTGGGTAAGCAAAATGTACTCACAGGCGCAATAGTGCCGTAACAGTTCTTGGAGTAGCCACACACTTTCTGATTGGATTTGTGTCGTACCATACAGAAAAGAAAATCTGTTTAAAAGTCATTGCCATGGTGGGCATTAAAAACTGGGGGGAAACTTCTGCGGTTTGCTAAATAGTCCTGTTGTCAAACTGCCTTCTATGCATGTTTATATCCAGAACTTTGTAGATTTTCATTACTCTAAACCTTGAAAAGCTTCTTTTCAGAGGGTAGTCAGTGGGTAGTGACCAATGTAGAGATTTATAGCTGTTCCAAGTTCTGGGGATCAGTGACTGGGAATACCCAGCAGTAGATAGAATGACTATATTACTTCTCCCGATGCAGTGTTCAGGAAACATCACAGAAGGTGGGGGGTAGATACAATATAAGGGGCAGAGGAAAGTGCTATCAAATGCTGTCTGCTGGACATGGAATGGGTAATGTATGCATAAACTCACACAAAGTGTGATTTCCTGCAAAAGACATGCAAATGATCAAGTTATTTAAACATTCCAACGTGGATAGGGAGATGCCCACCATGGCCTCACTCCTACCTGAAGAGCAGTTGATGACCAAAGTCAGAGGAAGATCCCCTTTTCTTTTAGGGTGCAAACACTAATTGTGTTCCTATATCCAAGTGTAGGGAGCAACACCAATGTGCATAAGGGCATCGCTGATTAGACTCAGTGGATCATGCATTTTTCAAAGGACATAAAACTGTCAGAGAGATATGTTTGAGGAGCTGAAAGTGGGAGGTTAAGAGGGATAAGATGAAGATATAAGTATCACATTTTCAAATCACAATAAAGGCAATATTTTTACAAAGGAAGTGAATAATTTAAACTTCAGAAATATGTGGTAAGTTTGGTAAATGTTGTACTTGTGTGATATCATCCTATAAAGTAATGTCAATGGTCTAACAATACAAAAATTATTTTCTATAGTATTGCATTAAAGAGTAGGAAATTAGGCTGCCATCTTTTATTTAATTAAAGGATTATACTACAATACAGTTCTCATAGTAGCTGGTTAGCAAGTTTTATTGTGCGAACAAATCAACCAATGAAGACCTGAATAGTACTTGTGTCCTGTATTTATGTCAATAAATTCCACAGAAGAGATGAAATTCTTTCCCATATTTCTGAAATCACATGATAGTTTTCAAATCTGTTTGTGCATCTGTAACTTAGTTACCTAATAAAACATTTATAATTGAAAAATCTGTATGGTCAGAATGGCTTTTGTGTTTGTTATGTATTTCAAAGATAGGAAGAATGGTTTTTAGAGAGAATATAGTTGAGAAAATTCTCAAATTCATTTTCACGAAAGGGATAAAATTATTGATAAACACATCTAAGTTTGCAGATTGGTTATTTCTCAGAGGTTATTTGGGGTCATAATTGTAAATCTCATTACCGTACTTGAAAGGGGTCCCTTTCATTATTATGGTGCTGAGGTCTGTATCCCTGAAGCTAATTGCAAGGTAGAGCTGCAGAGTTCTAATTGTTTGCCATCAAAATAGCTGTGTAAGCTTGATTAACAGTGTTCAGCAACATTCATAACAGTCCAAGCCTGGCCCTGCATAAAATAGAAACTGGGAAAAAATCAATAAGATTTAATAAGATCAGGAACAATCACTTACAATAGTACATCAATCACACAAAGTAATAGGTGCAGGATTTGATAGGGTCCTGAACTGCCTGAGAGATTCATAACCAGTACTCGTTAATGATTTGTTCATTTGCATTTTATCAATCCAGCTACAGCTGACAAGAAGAAGGAACAGGAGAAAGAATTATGTTGACTTAAACTCATCAGTTTTACAATAAAAAATAACATATAATAGCAAGTGTCTTGTCACATGGAAATCTGAGGTTATTACAAAGATGTGTGTGATCATTTGCTCTTCAGACTGAGCTGCTGTTAGACTTGCCTAATAGACCTTATGTCAGTTTTCTGTGGTCACTAAGATGTCCAAAAAACTTAGAAAGAATGTATCTGGCAATATAAATTTCCTTTCTACTACCCATAGGCCTCTATTGCATAACTACATTCAATACAAACTGGACCCAGTTCCTTGTTTTTATCTCTTTGAAATAAATGAAGCTCCTGGCTTTGCTGTAGGCAAAATCTCGATCAAATGCTGAAATAATCAAAATGAGATGGCTTCCTGGTGATTATTGCTTATTATTCTATCTTCCTTCAGTTGATGTTATGACTTTATAAGGTAATCATTCTATATTTACTATCTATATTAAAACACATTTGGGGAAGAAAGGTAAATGAATTGAATAAAATTGTGTAAACAAATTTCTGATTCTAAATAAATGATAGTCAGTAATATGAAAAAAATAATCCTCCTATAAACACCAGAGGCATAATGAAAAGTCTGAGCTTTTTTTCCCCAAGAAATCATGTGGATTCCTGCTTAGAAAATTTCCTGTAGGTTTTCTATGGAAAGAATTATGTGAGTGATGGGATGCAGAGCTTATTGTCAGGAACCAGCAGTGGTACTATCCAAAATGTGGATTAATTAGTCTCTGTCCGAAACTACAGTAAATAATGTGCTCCTTTAGAGGAAAACATCATGATTCAGCTCTCTGTAGATGGTGTTTAAATAGAAGATTTCTATATGGGATATTTTAGTTCAATCAAAGTACAGGTAAAATCCCATTATGACAGACTCCATGGGGCCTCTAAATTGTTTTGTTGTGGTAGAATTTGGTTAAAATGAATAAATACATTTATCACATTCTCAGTGTGGAGCACATACTAGAGAGACAGATGTGATGCTGGTCTCTTTTCTATTGAATTAACACATGAAAAGAAATACTTTGAATAGAAAAGGGGAGCCAGGAGCAAGGTCTAATGCACACACACCTTCCAGGCTGTTCCTACATCCTGGATACCTTTAAAATGGCCTGGGATTAAGATAGCATTTTGATTTTATCCTTTCCTTTTCAAAGATAATACTGATTATGTTGACTTCAAGTAGTGAAGATTACATATATATAATATATATAAACACACACATATATATATTTGTGTGTATATATATACACACATACACATAAACAAATTATATGCATTTTTATTTTCCTTTACTCATGAAACAAACCACATCAAAATCAGGAGCCACAAAGAGCATCACACTTAAGATGCATTGCAAAATTTACCAGCAATCAATTCATAGGATGTCAATTTTCCTAAAAGCAAATTGACAAATGTCCAATCAGCTTAAAGATCAATTCACCCTTATTTGGCATTGGATGACTGTTTTTCAATGACCAGGGAGGCTTCAAATATCAGTTATCACTTGCATATTGCTCATTCTTAGGAGTTTTGGTTGAATACTGGCAGAGTTTCAGCCTTCTGAACATACTTATCTTCCGAACATTCTTATCCCTGAGCAAGGGAGCATGAGAAGACAGCTACACAAACTGTTTTATGAACCTAGGACGGAAGACTCTAAAATGATTATCAGGAACCTACGATTGAAAACCTTGGATAAAGATGCTAATTTGTATAATATATGCACCATTGAAAATGTTTGAGAAATAATTCCAAAGAAGAGGCAGAAGAGGTATAAAATCCTCAGTGATGTGTTATCTGGAAACCCAAAGATGTGGATTTTCACTCTAGCTCCTGCACACAGCCAGCTATGACTTTATGAAGTCATGCACCTCTACAAGTTTCTTTTTTTCCCCAAAAAATCTATGGTCCATATAAATTGCCTACCATGATTTGGCACACACTAAGCACTCAATACTTGTCACTTATTATTATTACCAATAAAAACATAATGTGCTATGGAATAATTAAAGGTATTTGCACAAAATCTATGTATTTAGTCACAATGGAACATTAAGTGATGAATTGATAATTGGTATATTTGTTATGGTAAACCAAAAGGATCTAGGCAATATTTTATTTTATAAATACAAAAACATATCTTACTCATTTTCTTATGAATAGATGAGGTAACAATATCAGGGCACTCATGACTTCATGGCAGCTGAAGTTGTGTGCAAAAGGCCTACCTAACATCAAATCATGAACACCCCAGGAAGAAAAGGCAAAGGGTTCGGGAAACCTCACCCTGAACTGAGGAACTATGGATAGTTGTTAGGTTCTGTGGGAGTAAGAATCGGTTTTCTTCAAAGCTATGCCTCCTGGTAAGTCAATCACACTGCAGTGAATGGCCCTCTCCCAGAAATGTCTGGACAGCACAAACTGGACTCAATAGATTTATAAACAAGCAAACAAGCAAGCAAACCAAAAGATATGAAGTCAGTGGGGTTGTAAGGTAGAGGTAGATATGGGAAGAGTTAGAGGGAAGTGTATGTAAATATGATCAACATACCTTTATATGAAACATTCAAAAATCAATACTTAAAAAAATGGATTGAGGAAGACAATACTGAAAAAGAAAAAGAAAATAGAGGCTTTCAATCCAGAAATTGCCTTTTGTGGTCTTTAATCTATTAAAACTTTTGGAATCTGTACTGCCATATATTCTTTCTAACCACTGATTCTGTGCCTAATTATGGAACTCTACATATCATTAACTTCCCCAAGGAGTCAATTTTGTAAGTAGCAGCATGCCTTGTAACTCTTATAGCTCTTAAAGTTTTTTAAAAAAGCTCCATGCACATTCTTTTCTTTTGTTCAGACCTACCCACAAAGTTGACTTTTGTTTCTCCAAGGATTAATTGTTTCTTCCAGCAAAGGATAATGGGTATAAATTGAGAACTAAGTGCTAGGTACAGTCCTTGCTCCTTGGGCCTGCTTAGTTCCATATTCAGATCTCCTATTAGATATCTGCTCCAGCAACACATATTATACCACACATACTACAAACATGCTTCACCCCACCACACACAAACTACATGTACATACACAACACACACACATGCTGCACAAACAGATTGCATTCAACACAGACATAGAGACCAATCTCAATACGTGCACACACAATACAAACATTATGCAGCACACACATCATTCATACCATGTACACCAAAAGCATAGACTCACAGACTAAACATATACCACACACAAACACTATACACCACATCTGCAAACATATCACAAAGACATGATATACCACATTCACACATGTACCTTGTATATACACTGATGTGTTTCAGTTCAGATTAACAAAGCAAAGGTTTTCAAATTTTCTAGATGTAGAACATTCTCTTGGAACTTGAGAATACAGCTCTTATGACTGTGGATATATTTGCTTTTTGTGCCTGTTCTTCATGTATTTAGTCTTTCCAAAATTTCTTCTTTTTTCCATCATAAGAACATCGCATCTTGATAAACAGGTTCCTTCATGGCCTCCAGTTTAGGCCACCAACCATATGTTCCATATTCCAAGGTCTTTTAATTGATACTAATCTTAATCATATTTCACACAAATCCAAGTGCTAGACAAAATTTCTGGAACAGGACCAAAATATGTAAGAAAG
Source organism: Ellobius talpinus (assembly GCA_001685095.1). NCBI lineage: Eukaryota > Metazoa > Chordata > Mammalia > Rodentia > Cricetidae > Ellobius > Ellobius talpinus. The sequence continues at coordinate 6,960 of LOJH01031124.1, forward strand.
AGTGAATTATTCATTTAGAATGCTCATTAGACCATATGAGATTAAGAATGCATACATTCATACATACATGTATGAATGAACTGACTCAGGATATATCATATTCTCACGTGTGAACAGAACACAGGACATAGAGACACCACTTGCATCTTTTTAAAAAGTTTTTTTATTTTATTTTACATACCAACCACAGTCTCTCCTCCCTCCTCTGCTTTAATTCCCTCCCACCACCTCCCATGTACTCCCATTCCCCCTTCCTCCATCTCCCTTCAGATGGAGTAAGGTCTCCCTTGGGAATCAACAAAGCATGACTCATCAAGCTGTGGCAGGACTAAGCTCCTCCCTCTTGCATCAAGGCATAACAAGACACCCCACCATAGGAAATAGGTTCCAAAGAGTCAGGTAATGTATCAGAGACAGGTCCTGGTCCCACAGATAGGGACCCCACAAAAGACCAAGCTACACAAGTCACCCAGATGCTGAGAGCAAAGGTTGCTGTTTGTCCAGAGTTTGTGAGCTCCCACAAGCTCAGATCAGCTGTCTCTTTGGGTTTCCGGATCATGATCTTAACACCTTCACCCCTACTTACTCATACAATCCCTCCACCTTCTCTTCACCTGGACTCCTGGAGCTCCACCCAGTGCTTGACTGTGGATCACTTTATCTGTTTCCCGCAGGTACTGGATGAAGGCTCTATGATGACTAGTGCAGTCACCAATCTGATTATAGGGAAAGGCCAATTCAGGTACCTTTCCACTACTGATAGGAGTCTTACCTGGGGTCATCCTTGTGGGTTCCTGGGAGCCTAAACAGCACCAGGTTTCTCCCCAAACCCACAATGGCCCCACCATCAAGATATACCCTGGGTCACTCCCCTGCTCCATCTGGCCCACAGCTCAACCATTCTGATCCCTCATGCTCCCATGCCTCCATTTCCTCCCCTCTACTTCCCCCACCCCCAGTTTACCCAGGACATCCCAATTACTTCCTCTTCCCAGGGAGATCCATGTGTCCCTCTTAGGGTCCTCCTTGTTACCTGTGGATCTCTGCACCTGCTTCCATCAGTTACTAGATGAAGGCTCTATAATGACAATGTGATTGCAGGGGAAGACCAGTTCAGGTACCCTCTCCACTACAGCTAAGAGTCTTAGCTGAGGATAATCCTTATGGTTTCTTGGGAGTTTCCCTGGCACTAGGTTTCTCACTAACCCCGTTCTATGAAGATACCTCTTTCATTACTCTCACTCTTCTGTCTACCATTCTATAGGCTATCTTTTTGAATTATCGACAGTGTATTTGGCCTTACAGAAAAATTTTCAGTTTCAGGAGGTCCCATTAATTAATTTTTGTCCTCAGTGCCTGTGCTACTGGTGTTATTGAAGTAGTCTCCTGGGCCAATGTGTTCAAGGCTGCTTTCCACTTTCTCTTCTATCAGCTTCATTGTAACTTGATTTATGTTGAGGTCTTTGATCTACTTAGACTTGAAAAGGGGAACATAACAGACTCCAAGGAAATACAAAAGTCATTAAGTCACACTTCAAAACCCTGCACTCCACAAAATTGGAAAATATAAAAGAAATGGATAACTTGTTTGTATCACATAATCAAATTAAATCAAGACCAGAAAAACAATTTAAACAGACCTATGGCCCCTAAGGAAATAGAAACAGTAATTAAAATCTCCCAACCCAAAAAAGCCCAGGCCAGGATGATTTCAATTCTATCAGACTGTCAAAGAAGAGCTAATACCAATACTCTTCAAATTATTCCACACAACAGAAAAAGAGGGATATTGTTAAATTCTTTTAATGAGGCCACTGTTACCCTGATATTCAGAACAAAGATGCAACGAAGAGAATTACAAACAAATATCCCTCATGAACATTGATTCAAAAGTACTCAACAAAATACTGGCAGACCCAAAATCAAAAATACTGATGACAACTTATGCTGGAGAGGTTTTGGGGTCAAAAGGGAACACTCCTGCAATGCCATAAGTGGTTTTTAAACATAAAGCAAAAATAAATAAAAAATAGCCCACAAATCACAATCCCAGAGAACCTAGACATCAATGAGAACCCTAAGAGAGACATATATAGATTAAATCCACATGGGAAGCAGAAAAAGGCAAAAATCTTGAGTAAATTGGGAGAATGGGGGCCTTGGGAGAGGGTTGAAGGGGAGGGGAGAAGCAGGGAGGGAAGCAGAGAAAAACGTAGAGCTCAGTAAATTTTTTTAAAAAGATAACAACAACAAGAACAGCAAAAAATACTGGCAGACTGAATCCAAGAACACAACAACAACAAAAAAATCATCCACCATGATCAAGTAGGTTTCATCCCAGAGAGAGAGGGATAGGTTAACATGCAAAAAACTACTGGTGTAATCCATTATATAAGTTAACTGAAAGAAAAAAAATTACATGATCATTTCATTAGACATTGACAAGGACTTTGACAAAATCCAACACTTCTTCCTGATAAAGGTTTTGGCGAGAACAGGGATCCAAGGATGAACCTAAACATAATAAAAGCAACTTACAACAAGTCAACAGCCAACACTAAATGGAAAGAAACTCAAAGGGATCCCACTAAAATCAATGACAAGAAAAGATTGTCCACTCTCTCCATATCTCTTCAATATAGTATTTAAGGTTTTAGCTAGAGCAATAAGGGAATCGAGGAGATACAAATTGGAAAGGAAGACATCAAACTTTCACTAGTTGCAGATGATATGATAGCATACAAATGTGACCCTAAAAATTCTGCCAGGGAATTCCTTCAGCTGATAAACACTTTTAGTAATGTGGATGGATATAAGATTAACTCAAAAACCACTTGTATCTTCACTTTTAAGTCATAGGTTCTCTGATACTTCTTTTAGTGGATAGGGACATTTTAGTTCTTTAATTTCTGAGAGGTGACTGCCATCAGTATATGAAATCTGGGTAGGCAAATGAAGTTTATCGTCTACTGTATCTTTCTTAAGAGGTAGTTAGAAAAGAAGACTGGCTATTTGATATGCAAATACACATGTCAATTTTAACACATTAATACACAGAGCAAATATTTTCCCACATTGGCAATGGTAAAAAAGATTAACTATCTTCCTCAGCTCTCGTGTGGGTTATTTTTGCCCAACTGTGAACAAATACCTTACAAACTCAACAAGGACAGACTAATTTATATATTTGCTGTCTATACACACTGATTGATGGAGTATGATTTCATAATGTTTATTTCAGAGCTTTATTTATCTGCTTCTCTCCATCTATATCCTCTTTCTTTTATGTATGCATATGTGTGTACACTAAGGTTCATAATAAGACTAATTAATAACCATGCACATGATATAGCATATGCATAACCTGTGGCATATGGTGTAGTATACATACTATACTAGCATAATCCAACAAAAAATCAATATTGTACATCTCTAGAAGTTCAATGGCTAGGATAGCATCCTGTACATTTATATGATATACTTATATAGACTATGATTAAATTAACATTATGTATTATGTTATATTTAACCTGTTTATCAATATTATCTATATAATTCATCTGTATCTATACCAATATATTTTAGCAGTATTCCCCCTCCTATTTACTGTAAATTAGCACCACCTCAAGATTATTTAGCATTCATGCATTTGGGCTTCTTCTAAGCATGGGACAAGCAATTTTGCAACTTTTTCACTCATACACCATTGCAAGCCCAGATAACCATTCCCTTCCTTCTTCTTCCATCAGTCACTTATACCTTAGAATCTAAGTCTTTGTCCGTTGTTGCTCCAGAAAAGAAAGTTCTGTATTTTTCTACTCATATCCTACATCCTTTGCCATAATTATAAGCAAGGACTATGCTCTTTATGTACATTGGATCTACAGGTTCATTCATTTTTCTCAGTATAGGTGACTTTATTTACCTCTGCACAGAGTGCAGATCAGCACATTACATCTCCACATACATTATGTGCTACTGCCTAGTATTTTAACCTTTATTTCATACCTAATCCTTTCCAAACATAATATCTTTTCTAAAAACAATTTTTGTTGAGTTTAGTGCCATATAAATTGAATTGAGAGCACGTAGCGTATGAGTCTGTCTGCTTTCTTTTCTACTAGAACAGTTGAGATTCATTCACTCTCCTGAGTTTTCAGTAGTTTGGTCCTTTCCATTGCTTTGCAATATTGTTTTATAGTGTTAAGTATCATATATTATTCTAAAATGTGAACTCCATAAAATATAAACAAAGCATGAATTCTAGTCATATTCTTTATGAAGCAATGATAAATAAGAAAAGGCTAATAGACAATCAAGATCCAGGCTTAAAAGAGTTGGAAAAACAAATCTAGTGAAAGAATTACCATCATTTAGAATCTGGATCCTTCTCAGTGCTTCCTTCCTTGTCCAAATGTGCAAGAAACCATCTATAAAAGATCCTTTAAGTCCTCTCCATTGTTTTCTTCTTCCTAAGGCCCCTAGGTAAACCATTTAGTCCTACCCAGAGGGGACTCTTCCAATGGAGGAGCAGCCTGCCTAGTGCCTCGTGTCTAGCGTTTTGAGATTTAGCCTTCAACGTTCAGTAACAAGAACCAACCTAGCACTATGTTTATTTGCTCATAATTTTAAGTTTTCTTCACTTTCATGCTTTCAATACCAGTCAGTTATCCCACAGTCTTTTAAAAATTTCTCAAGTAACCATACAGATGGTTCAGTGAGTAAATGTGCCTGCTACTAATTTTGTGACCCGAGTTCAATTCCCAGTACAACTGGCTCCTACAAGTTGTTCCTCTGACCTCCACACATTTACCATTGTATACGTGCGCTATGCACACGTAACATAAATAAATAAAATGTAATCAATTAATTTGTACAATTACCTGATTGATTTTTGTCCTTATCTGTGAATATTGTACAAAGATGTTTGGTTATTTGCAACATATGAAGTATTGGCATAACTTTTTAAATCTATAAATGATATGCTTTCCTTCTAATCTCAGCATTAACGTGATTAGGAGTATAACATTTTTAAATTGTGCTCTTTATTGATGCCAACTGTGTTATAAGAATTTCTAAATAAGCAACCCCAAACAATTTTGTCAAGAATTTCTACGAGAGAAAAAAGTACATATAATGTGAAATATCAAATATTTAAGATAATATGACCAAATAAGATATGAAAAGTGATATAATCCAGTTAAATTTATTAGGGGATGCTCACACTCAGTGGCTGAAGACTACCTCTTCTGATGTATTATGTAATTATATTGATGGATGGCTAGTGGAGTTGGTGTGGCAGACCATATGTTTACCCATGACCTGAATGTCATCAGTCCTGTTACAGCTTCAAATCACTAGCATGTGCTGTTTGAGAAAAATACCCATTTTAAATTTACGCCTGTGGTTTAAAAAGAACAGAGTGAAATAAATGACTAAATTTGTACCAGAAATTTTTACACAATTTCTTTGAAAGTTATATTATGTTGAGTGTAGGGTTTACAGCTTCTCATGATATCAAATAAGACATTCATATAAATAATTGAATTATCTCAGTTTATATGAATTCTAATATTAATAGAGACCTCACTTAAAGCTTTTAAAGCATGCATAAGTGTGTTTCGTGTGTATGTGTATGTGTGTGTATGTATGTATGTGTGTGTGCATGAGTAGATGGGGTTAATTTTCTAGGTTATTGTTACATAGTATGAAAGCATTCAGGGCTGGACATTATGAGGAACTGAATTGTTGGAAAATACTATCTTTACTGTTCTCCACAGACCACACCCTGTCCTAAGTTCAATACAGTCTCAGAACCCAGAACATGGCAAAGCACCTCCAACTGAACGACTGACTTTATCTAACTGCCTCTCCAGAAAGGTACAAGAGTTCATAAACTTCATTTGCCTGTGCAGACCTCATAAACTATTTAAAAGCCCAAAGAGTCATCTCTGTCATGTACAGACCTTCCATGCCGACATCTCCTAGGTCAGTTCATGATAAATATTTTCCCATAATTAGATTAATCAATTTACTTTGAGAAAAGAGATGATCTGGACTGATCAGATTTTAATCACTTCGTCCTTTGAAAGGACAGACTTTCCAGAATTTCCAAATTCAGAGCATGAGAGATTTATCTGTTGAAGCCTTTGATGATGTACCTAAGAGTCATGGTATACAAGCAGCATTATGGAGTCAAGTGGTTCCCAAAGAATATCTTATTTTGAATCTAATATTTCAGAGTAGTGCACACGAAGAATGGAGTTCTATCATTGACCTAAAAGAACTTGATGCAAATCTTTCAGAGCCTATTTTTTTCTTGCTTCCTGAACACTGTGATGTATGCCTCAGAGAGCTCACTATGAATGAAATCTTAATTTGAGCTTTAGAATGTCTGAGTTCTACAAGGATCAGAAATCTTGAGTTTTCTCCTCTGTGCTTAATAGTAAAATTTTAAACCACTCTTTCAATGATTTGCATGCAGCCACACAAAGCTAGCAGACACCACTTAGAGCATAACATATTTAGGAGCAAAAGTGTTATACTTTGAAATAATTTTTTAAAGACAATATATGACATAAAATATCCAAAAACTTAGTAGTTCACAGGACCCATGCATCTTTATAACATAATTGCAATTGGAAGTAGGGTATGTATTTTGGTGAAATTCATCTCTGAACTATGATTATTATAAAGTAAGCATTTGGATTTTGAGAGTTAAAGTAAACATGTTTGCTTATTTGTTAAAATGACCTAATATGCTATCCATTCTTCTCTAAGCCATTTTACATATTTATCTCTAAACCAACAATTCTTCAAGCTATTTAAAATAGCCAAATGTTTTAAAGTAAGTACGGTTACGTTTTATGCCAGTGTAGTAGAACATGTATCTAAGCAATGTTTTGTCTCTTGCTCTTGCTTGATGATTCATCAGATAGACCACGAACTCGGCTTTTAAGCTATTTACTTTATATCAACACAGAAAGAAAATGAGACTGGAACAATATGCACCACTGATCAAAAATGCATACAATCATTGCATTGTTTAAAAAATAAAAACTTTATATGGGTTAAAAGAGTTGATGAAGAAACTGTTCAGAATTAGCTTAAATACCCTTTGTCCAATGGCCTTAACCTGCAATAATAAAAGGTTAGGTCTCATCTCTGTGGTATAATTTTTAGGGCTTCATTGAGTGAGGTTATGATAATGTACACGTTACAAAATTACAGACAATGACTGAGTTCTGTGGTTGTGAATGAAATACAAGGAGGCTTATGTAACGATGAGAACTAGCAGTGCCTTCATTTTCATTGGCTCTCTTTTTCAAATGTTCTGCTGAGAACTTTGACCACAAATTGAAGCAAGAGCTTTATCAGCAGCAGCAGGAAAATTTATTTCTAAATGATTGATTGATTATGTAAAAGTTTGGGTTTTTATTTCTCTTTTTTTCTGTTTGTGATGGAAAGAATAGATGATAGAAAATGTTTTAGTTCACAATGTAAAATTCTTCTATAATTAGATCTATTGTATTTTTATTTTGCAAAAGCACTAAGGGCTAATTATTTTACAAAATTTTATAAAGCAGCAAGTTTATATTTATAAATATTGGTGTATAAATTCAATTTCTCTTTTGAATTACTGTTGTGGAATATTTGTTTACACTGTGTGAAGATGTGTCACTGAATTGATTTTACAAAGAGCTGAGTGGTCATTAGCTAAGCAGAAAGAGGTTAGACAGGACATCCAGGGAAAGAAAAAAACTCAGAAAGAATCTAGGTGTGTGAGAGATGCCAGCGACACACTGAAGATGTCAGCCATATGGCGCAAAGGAGTGGTAACTGAGCCACACAGCAGAATGTCGATTAATATGAACATGTTAATTTAAGTTATAAGAGCAAGTTGGGATAAAGCCTGCTAAGGCCATGCTTTCCTAATTAGTAATAGTCTTCATGTCATAATTTTCAGGCTGGTGGCAGAAAAGAAAGTCTAACTACAAACTTCTGTTAAATATTTTGTAAGAAATTTATGAAATTTTAGAAAGAATATTTTTGTATTGCTATTCAAAATGCAGACATGTCATTAATGATAGTATTTCTATCAATTATAATTAAATTTAAAACTTTGAACCAAATATTAACATACATGAAGAATTGGAGACTAGTATTATCTCTTTTATTGCCTTGGGCAAGCAGGATCACAATTTTAAAGCTGGGACATTTAATATTTTCTGCTGTCTTAAATTTCTTTGCAAGAAAATGCTCTTGTCTTTCCCATGATATTGTTTCACATCTCTGAACTTTATCGTGAGCATTCTTGGTTAAAAGTGACTGACAATCTACATTTAAAATAAGATGATCATATAGTAACACTGCCGAGGCAAGTTTTTAACCTTTCTATGATAGCTGGAGCCGGAGTTCTGAAAACTTCATTTATAATGGCCTTTTAAAAGAGCCTTTCTAGACTTTAGGACTTGCTTTTTAAGTGCTTATTCTTTGCCTACTTTAACTGAAGACATGACATGATTTCAAGATCCCCTGAAGTGCATTCTTATTCATGAATTATAGCCATTCATGAGACATGTGGAAATCTCTAGGCTTCCCCAGACACCATCTCATTGATGACAGATGGGATAAATCCTGTGAAACTTTTGCATGGATCAGGTGCTTCATGAAACAAATGACAAAAAAACATTTTTACAATTTTTCTGTGATTTGTACTCTTGGCAAAACTAGGGAACTAAATCTTAAAAGCCTCATAAATTTTGCACGAAATAGCAATAAATGGATAATAAAATGCTTGTAATCAACCATTAAAATGATGCATGAATTATAGGAGTGTTAACATATAAAATCAATTGTCGTTGTTGTTATTGTCTAAGGTATAGAACCAGCTGAATAATGGATGCATTTGGATCACAGAGATTTTTTTTTTTAAACGATAGGTCAAAGTTGAGGAACAACATGAACTATTTTAAAGTAATAATTAGATATATAACACTCAAAACTTGAATATTCATTACATAATACATTTCTATAAATTATAGCATTGATATTTAAAACATTTCACCAATGTTAATACAGATGAATAGCTAACAATAAATTGATACTGTCTTCTTTGCTTTGGACAAACGTGCAAAATCCTAAAGATAGGTCACTTATTGCTTTTTCTTCTCTTTATTAAAAGAGAAATTATTGCTAACTAATTAACAAAGGATTTTATCAAAAATTTGATTAGGTCAATTGAATGCATATTGTAATATGGGAAATTTGTATTGAATTTACTACTATTTGTAATGAATCTACTAAGTCCAATTCATTTATCAATGTGTTTTCATATTTGCACTGCATACAATTTCTAACTACACTTTTTATTGATTACTTCAAAATTTCATATAATATACTAGAGTCATGCTTACTTATCTGTTTCCCACCCTTGTGGCCTCTGACAAATACAAAACAAACAAAAACCACTTTTTTTAGTTCCAATTTTTAACTGTTTTTATTAAGCTATATATTTTTCTCTGCTCCTTTCCCTTCCTCTTCCCTCCTCTTTTACTCTCTTCCTGGATCTCCATGCTCCAAATTTACTCAGAAGATCTTGGTTTTTTTCTACTTCCCATGTAGATTAGATCCATGTATGTCTCTCTTAGTGTCCTCTTTGTTGTCCAGGTACTCTGTGGTTGTGAATTACAGGCTAGTTTATCTTTGCTCTATGTCTAAAACCATTTACGAGTGAGTACATATTATATTTGTCTTTCTGAGTCTGGGTTACATCACTCAATATAAGGTTTTCTAGATACATTTATTTGCCTGTATAATTTCAAGTTGTCATTATTATTTTCCATTGTGTAGTATTCTAATATGTAAATGCACCAAATTTTCTTTATCCATTCTTTTTTTTTGAGGGGCATTTAGGTTGTTTCCAGGTTCTGGCTATTAAAAATAATGCTGCTA
>LOJH01031127.1:0-16912 GCA_001685095.1 Ellobius talpinus
CTTCTTCTTCTTCCATGAGAAAGGATGAGTGGGAACCTGTGAGGTCAAGGGTCAAAAGACCCTAGAAGGCAAAAGTCATCTAGACACATTTCTGAGACAAGGAGCCAGGACTTGAAGGGACTTTTAAAGTGGGTTTCTCTCTGTGCAGATGGGGGTTGGGAGAGTGGTACATGCTGGGCTTATTGAAGGGGACTAGACACATCTGCCCAGTCAGAGTTTGCTGTCACCAACTTTCTTCTTTACAGTACAATACCCACCATCCTCTGCAGTCATAACAATGGGTCTTGAATTGTCAAATCACCTACTAATAACTCAATGGACTGTCTGCATTCACTGTCTATATCAGGATATTATTCTATAAAATCTCTTCCATCTTGAATTCCACCAAAGTTTATGAGTCAATCTATTTTCTACCTATTTTTCATTCATTCCTCAACCAAAATCTAATGTATGCTTCCTATATGACATGGACTGGGGCAACACTTATGGTGGAAAAACAGGCCTATCAACTGAGACATACATGCAGAAATAGAAAGCATGGTCAGACATGAACTCACAGAGACTGTGACAACATTCACAAGGCCTACACATGTTCAAGTCAGACAGAAACACCAGCACAGAGAAGGGAACGTGGTATAAAGTCCAACCCCTAATCAAGAAGCTATTTGCAATTTATGCCTGTTGGGAGAAGGAAAATCAGTTTTTTCCCAATGTAGTGACACTGGGTATATCAACCACACTCCAGGGCAGGCCGAATGCCCGTACGTTTTTGGTCAACAGAAAATGGACTCCCAGTTTTTGTTTGTTTCTTTTGATTTGATGGTTTTGTTCATCTTTTTTGTTTGTTTGTTTGGTTTGATTTTTTATTTTGAAAGAGAAAAAACATGAAGTTGGTTAGATAGGGAAGTGAGGATGATCTTAGGAGTTGGAAGAGGAGAAAGAACAGGATCCAAATGTATAGGATGAAAAAAATTTAAGTCAATAAATGAGAGAGAGAGAGAGAGAGAGAGAGAGAGAGAGAGAGAAAGAGAGAGAGAGGTCAGTACTGGGGAGGAAAAGGAAGCAAAGGAAGCCTGCTTTAAGGATGTCTAGGGGCTGGGGGTCTTATTTAATCTAGAAGGCTGGGGAAAATGGTTTCGCCTTCCAGAAGCTGAGTTGCTGATGAAAGTGCGGGAATGAGGGTTGGAGGTGAGGAAGAACACACCCAGGAGGGGAAAACATGTGCAGCATTTCTAGGTGGGCTCCTGACATATTTGCAGAACAGAAACCCAGCAAGCCTTCAGAAGAAAGAACGGCAAGTAGAATGGTAGGCGTAATGCATGTGAGATTTTTCTGATTTTTTTTAGCCTGGGTGTGGATGAAAACCCAAGACTAAGCACTGACACAACCCTGCACTGTACTGACACAGAATTCTCTTAGCAGAGATGAGTCAAGGGGAAAGCCGACAGCCACAATAGGTGAGAGGGCAAGGCCGGCCCTGTCCTTCCCACCTGATTCACTGTCTTTGGATCCTGAGGTAATTCCGACTGAAATGCTTTAGATCCCTGAGAGTTGGGGAAATTGATATTTTCTGCACTGCTGAAGAGAGGAGAACATTTGGGAGTGATTTGGTGGCAAATTGTGGTCTCTCTCTGCTTTTCTTGGCAGTGGCCCTAGCTTTCCCTGGCAGGGCTCTGCCCGGATGTGCAGTCGAGGCCCAGCATTTTAAGAAGACAGTCTCAATGGCTGCATTTTTAAGGGCTCACTTCATGTTTGTAACCCAATTCACTCAGTGTTTATCCAGAGGCTTGCTCTAGGCTTGGGAGAGAGACCTTTGTCAACCAAGCAAACAAAACTAGAACATCAAACTGGGGAACAATATTCTCAGATGTGGAATAAAATTCCAGATGGCAATCTTTGAGGAAAACAAACACCCAGTTACATTCTTGTTATGGTTTCTAGAAATGTGATTTAACACAGGAGAGGGAGAGAGAGAGAGAGAAACGATTGCTACTAATTGGACTCAAGAAGTTTACTTGCAGTTGAAGGGGAAACGGTGTCATAACCAAGACAGTCTCCAGATGGGAATGATGGAATTTTGAAGTGAACTAGGGAGAAGCCCCAGCTCTCTGGGGTGTCGATCTTTAGCCTTTAGTTGAAATATATGATCTGTGAAACTAGAATCATACTGAAGAACTAGGTCTTTCTTTAATGCAGAACATCTTTTAAGAGAAAATGTTTTAGGGTTTGCTACACAGCCTCTCTCATGATTATTAAGGATTTTTCTAAGAAGTAAATAGAGAAAGCAGAATATAATTGTGTTTTTTTGGAGGCATCAGAACCAGGCCCAGGTCCTTGGTCCAGTCCTTTTCCTGGTCGACACAGTATTTAACCACAATGAACTGATGCAAAGCAAAGAAACCAACCACATGGAAGACAATGAATTTCTCTTTTCTCTTTGCTGTCTGGGAAGACATCACTACTGATCACTGTCCCAGCAGAAGAAAGAGGCCACTTTTTGTCAAGATTGGGGAGAAACTGCATATAGACATTCCAATATCACCAGTCACTCTCAAAGTCTCCCCACTTTGTAGAATATCAACCTATCAAGGGGACAGTCACTCTGATTCAAAGTACTGTGGTTTTTATGGCACACACAAATGAATCTGAGCTAACCTTAACACTGAGTCCCAAGAGATCTTGTGCTAGACAGACTGATTTTGGAATGGTAGGCAGAGACCTCACAATTCCTTTTTGCATCGTCTTCTCACTAACCTCATCTATACTAAGCAAGAATGAATTCATTCTTTCTACAAGAATTCATTAGGCAATAAGTGTAGCTGTGGAATGTTTCAACTTTCTGGGTACTTAATGAGAGGGTTTATGCCCATGGAGATTATATTTAGACCAAGCTATCAGTCTGAATTGAAGCTACAATGAAGAAACATCTCTTTTCTCATTAGCTCAGAGAGTGAGACAAGAATAGAAAGTCTTCATTTGTCATTTGCTAATGTGTGCTCACGAGGAAAAGTGAATGAGCTCAAATTGTGTCTCGAAGTTCCCCCACATCCATGACAGGATAACTGCCTTTCTTTTCTACAATAGCCACAGTGGGAAGACAAGACTGCAGGCTGGCTCGTTGCTAGTGATGCTGTGTGGCTGAATTCAAAGCTCTACTACTGATTTTCTGAGTGACAAACTAGTGACAGCTGGGAAGCTGGCATCATAAAGGTGATAATTGTCACTGCGTGTGCCTGTAGCTGTGCCAAGGGCTTTTGGTGACAGATCCTATTCATTACTACACTCACGGATGGCCAGAGGATTAAGTAAGTGACTTTACAGTCATTCAAAATGGAAAGAGAAGATGATGAAATCAACTCGAATCTCTCAGGGCTCCAAACGTGCTTGGCAAGGATGACTGCTTGAATTCTGAAGATCATACTACAGCTTCAGTGCCCATTCTTCTCACGCTCATTCTTGGACTGAGCAGGTACCACCAGCGGAAACCACTCCCTTGCCTTTTATTATTTCAGCCTCCCTTTGCTTTCTAAGACCTTTTAGTTTCAGGCATCTCCTGTCTTGAGTGCTCTTGGCTTCTGAGCCAATGTAGAGAACAGTTTAAACATATTCTTCCTCAAAAATAGAAACCCTGCACTGATCTTTATACTTCTACTCATTTATGAAAGGAGCTTATGTTTTATTAATTTTTAAAAACTTTCAAATGTCTAGACTTACAGCTTTAGTGATGGCGGTTAGTTTTTATTTTTTTATTTTTTATTTTTTGGTTGGTTTGAGACAAGGATCTCGCTACATGACTCAGTCTGGCAATCCTCCTGCCTCAGCCTCCTGAGTCTTGAGATAATATGAGTCTGCCACCCTGCTCAGCTTTGAGCATAGTTTTTTTTAAACTTTTTATTGATTCATTGTGGATTTCACATCATTCATTCTGATCTCAACCATCTCCCTGTCCCTTCGTATCTGTTCTCTGTCCTTGTAACCTCTTCCCCCAAATAAAATAAAATTGAAAAAAAGTCTTGTTGTGGAAGCTGTACTGTGTCACTGTGAGTCACACAGTACACCCTTTCGTACGTACCCCTTTCTTACAAATGTTCATTGCAATGAGTCGTTGGTCTTGTGGAGGCCTCTGGCTTCTGCTACACTATCAATGCTGGATTTTCACTGGGACTCCTGGATATCCTGTTGCTGCCCTGTGTCATGGAGATCCTGCAGCTTTGAATCTACAGGGCCGGCCCCTTCACATGCTCCAGCAGTTCATAGATGGGGTGGATGTTGGGGTGGGTCAACTCATAGCCCTGGATCTGGATCTGGGTGGTAGCTGAGTTGTTCAGCCCGCCAGCTCTCTGTATTTTCACCACCAGGGTGAGTGGCCCAACATTGCCCATGCTAGCTCACCCAGTGCTACAGGCAGCAAGGGGCAGGGCCAGCTCAGCTTTCACACCCTCAGGGCCAGCTCACCTGCACCCACACCTCCAGGCCAGATCTACTGTGTTGCCCAGGTCAGGTGCAGGGCCCACTCTCCTGAGTGCTGTAGCTGGTTAGGGGCAGGACCAGCTTTCCTGCTCCCATGCCCCTGAGGCCAGCTCTCCCATCTGCCACACGAGACAAGGAGTGATGGGGGGCATTTCTCCCTTACCCATTCCACTGATGGCAGATGGCAAATGGGTGACAGGGCTCAGTTTTCCCACTCTCATGCTCTCAGGATCAGTTCGCCTGTGCTCCAGCCACCACGGTCAGCTGTGCTGTGGCTGTGGCTGCCCAGGTGAGGTGCAGGGGCCCACTCTCCTGAATGCTGTAGCCATTAACGGGTGGGACCAACTCTGTGAAGCCCTTGGATATCATTGTGGTCCCAGGTGGCAATCCAGACCAGAGACATCCATATGGCCTTTTGTGGCAACATGGGCTATGAACATTGACACAGACCCCTGCTGTATGGCCATGAACCCCGACATGGCCCTCAGTGACAGCATGGGCTGGGGCTTCACCCGTGGCTTCAAAGGCTACTCACATCAGGCTGTTCCTCTCGACCCTCATGTCTCCAAATCTGCCTCTCTTCATAGTGTTCAATCTGTTTTACTGCTCTTTCTCCCCCGTCTCTCATACATCATAATGGCGCATGCTGGGGGTGAGTCACACACGGGGCAGAGCCTCTGGGTGTCTTCATGTGCCAGTTCAACTCGAAGTTTCCAAAGGAAATAAATCTCCGGCCCGAGTTAGCTGCGGCACAGTAAAATTGTCTCTCTGCGTCCAGTCATCCAGTCTCATGGCTGAACTGGCATCACCCCAGCTAGAGAAATCAGCCGCTAGACCAAGGATGAGAAGTAGACACAGAAGGACATGCCCAGTCAGTGTGGATCTCCGCTCTGCCGGTACTGCTCTTCTTCCTGGGCTAAGATGCAGCTCTGGGAGGCACAGTGACTCATACAGGGGTCAGTTTTCTCAAAGGAAGACGTTATTGGCATAGCACCTGTATTTGTTACTGGCTCTATTGATGGGCAGTGTAACTCACCTTTTCCCAGGGAGCAAGAATAGCAGCCACCTTCATTCTCTTCATTTCAGAGCACACAAACCAGTCGTCTTCCATTCCCCGCCACCTAGTTGCTGGATTCTTTCTCTCCCATCCCCCCACCATTGATTTACTCACGTCACGTCTCACCTGGCTGGTAGTGCCCCACCCCTTGTCTTCACCCAGGTGAGGTGGGCCAGGCCTTGCTGTTGTCTTTGTACTTCCTGGTGTTTAGCATCTGTTTCTCGATGATTCCAGTTATGATGCCTGCTGGGATGAGCACTGCTCTCTTGCTGCTTCTCATAGCCTCCTCTCCTCAGTATGACTCTCTTGGTCCCTCTCACCTGGGAGGAGAGGCATGGAAACACTCACTTTAGGGAAATACCAAGTCCCTGGCAGAGGCCACAGTCACCACAACCCCTGACAAGAGCTTGGAGCATGACCCTTAGGCAGCCAAGGCCACCAGCACCATCTTCTTGGATCAGAGTTTTAAAGACAATACTGACACATAACTTACTTCTTAAGTATATGTGGCGGTCAGAGCACAGACATTTAGTGAGTTCACAGTAAATGCCAGACCCTATTATCGCTGTTTTATAAATAAAACTTTTTAAAGCTATAAGAATTATTTCCATTTTACAAAGGTGAAAGGGGAACTTGGAGTCAGAGAAGTTGGGTGACACATTGAATGCCACGTTTGGCGTTATCTGTGGAGGTGCTGGGATTCAAACACAAGATGCTTTGCATGCTCAGCATGGTCTTTCTTTTCAATAACACCTGCCCAGACACTGGGAGGGAATAAGTCTGACCTCCGGGTAGTTCTGACTTTTCGAAGAACCACAAACACAGTTGCTTCACCTAGTGAGCTGGTGGCGGGCAGTTTTTCTCACTACTAAGTTCTGAAGAGCATCGATCAGAAAGATCAGGGAGAGGCAGTAGTAATTGCGTTAGATGGAAGAATTGACTGCATGCTTTTGCCTGTTTCCTCAGACCTTACAAATGACAGCCCCCTTTGAGAGGGTGTATTAGTTAAGTTTCTCCTTGCGGTGCTCGGCACCTGGCAGCAGCAGGTATTAAGAAAGGAAGGATTTATTTGAATCACAGTTCCCGGACAGTAGCGCCCTTTTCAAGGGGAATGAAGTGAGTGTTTGTCCATGGTGGAAGGAGGGTGCTACTGCCTGTCACAAGGTGGCGCTGTCCGGGACTCAGCGAGGTTAAGCAGGAAGAGCTATAACCCTCAGAGCCCGCCCTCGGCAGCCCACTTCCTCTAGCTCTGCCTCTCTCCCTGTGAAGGCCCCCAAAGAGCACCAGTGGCCTGAGACCAAGAAAGTGTGCAAACATGCAAGTCTGTGGGGGAACAGTTTATGTTCTTCCTATAATGGGAAATCTTGGGATCACTGGCTTTTACTTTTCTCTTCAGGCCATTTTCTTCTGATAAACTTTGAAGTTTAAAACATTTCTCCTCTGCTGTCACCATGATGGAGAATAGTTCTAATTGATCAACTTTTTATGGAAAAGCGCACAAGACTTTTTTTTCTTATATTGGGAGGCCCATCTCTCTGGTCCCTATGTGGAGATGCAAAACATCTTCTAGTCTCAAACACTTAGAAGTAAAACAAGTTAGGAGTAGAATCTTCAAAAGATACAATGGGGAGAGGAGTCTCCGTTTCTTTGTTGACTCAACTAAGTTCCTGTGATCACTGGAGAAGACCTCAGAGAATTATGGACTTTAGGTCTGAGCCCTCTGGAGCCATTTGGTGACACCTTGTACATTTTTTTCCTGATCTCTAGAAAATGATCTGACCAAACCAGTTTCTCTGCCAGAACTGTGGAATGTCCTTTCATATTACAGGGGCAGCCTGTCCCAGTGTGACTCTGCTGCCACAAAAACATCACATCAGAGAGGGGCAAAACAAGGTTCTGCAAGAAGAGAGCTAGCACTCAAACTCCAGCTGCTTTTGTTGCTATGGAGATCCCTCTGCACTGACCTCTTCCTCCCTTGTTTTCCGGGAAGAGGAAATACAAGGATTTGTTGCCAGGCCTCATCCTCCAAATTCTAGTCACTCAGGAGCCCTGTGGGGACTGAAGGATGGAAAAGAAGGGGGTTAGAAATGTTCAGCCCTGGGTCTCTTCCACTGGAGTGCCACAGCCCCAAGGCCTCTGTCAGGTGGCCCTGTCCACATTGGATGCTCTTCCGGGTCCTAGTAACTGGTAGGTAACTATTGTGGAATATTTGTTTACACTGTAAAGACATGGCTTTGCCTAAGGTGCTTTCTGTTTGGTTTACTAAAGAGCTAATGGCCAATAGCTAGGCAGGAAAGAATAGGTGGAACTTCCAGGCAGAGAGAGTGACCAGGAGGAGAGGAGGAGGAATCTAGGGCCATGGATTTCACCTGCAGACTTGGAGCAAGTCGGATGTGCTGTGCTAAGAAGAGTCAGCCAAGTCACGGGGCAGAGTGTAGATTAAAAATGTGGGTTAATCTACATGGGAAGTAGAAAAAGACAAGATCTCCTGAGTAAATTGTGAACATGGGGACCTCGGGGGAGGGTTAAAGGGGAGGGGAGAGGCAGGGAGGGCAGCAGAGAAAAATGTAGAGCTCAATAAAAATCAATAAAATAAAAAAATATGGGTTAATTAAGTTATAAGAACTAATTGGAGGAAAAGCCCAAGCTCAGGCCAAGCTTTCATAATTAATAAAAAATCTCTGGGTCATTATTTGCGGGTAGCAGTAAAAGAAAACTTGCTACAGGTTAGCTTTTCTCAGGCTCTGAATGGATAATGGTGCCATACCGTTACTAGCACAGATCCTTCTTAGCCTGGAGAGTTTCCTACTTAGCCTGAAGTGCCCTTCAACATGGTCTCTTAACTAAACTGAACGTTATTTATTTGATTTGAATGTGTCATCATTCTCTAGCTAGGACCCAGAGTGAGACAACCATCAGTTTTGTAACCGTAAGCAACCCCCTTGATCTCTTTGCCTTGAGTTTTTGCTCTGTGAATTGGAGACAGCTTTAATGCCTTCAGTAGAAGGTTATCTCGAGAAAAAAAACAAAGCTTTGGCTACAGGGCCTTCCCATGCATGCATTGTAAGCCCTCGGTAAATGTTATGGTAAAGCTACGACTAGCAGGAAGATGTTCAAACACTACCTTAATGCAACTCTAAGTCACTTCCTTCAACTTGGGTTAGGTTTTAAGTCACAAATCAATAAAACAAGAAAAAAAGAAAAATCCCTTTTCTTAAAAAAAAGTCCATCAAGTCACCTATCAGAGCATATAGTTGTTTTTTTTATTTGGTTCTGAGAATAGTTTCTACGTTGGTATTGGAGAATACACAAGCTTGACTTAAGAAGACAAATCTATCTGCAAATGTCAGAACATTCTATCGCATCCGCAGTGTGGAATCCTGAGGAGACAGACCAAGGTAACACTAAACAATGTCCCCAATACTTGTTGGGGTGGCCCTGTCCCATTCTCAGAATCAAGGCTCCATCCACCTGCTGCTCCCTGGGGACTTAGGGATGGCTGTGAGGGATAAAAGAGAAAACAGGCCATACTTTGGATTGGGGAGACTGAACTAAAATTAATAAATGCAGCTCAGTATGCTTACCTGTGTGTGTGTGTCTGGGCGACTTCTTGATGTATGAGGCTGAGCTCATTCTCTATGTGATATCCTGTCTAATCCTCATGACAACCCTGAGATGACCATTGTTGCTGTTGTGGTTTGAATCTAAAATGTTTCTCATGGGATTATGTTTTTCAATACAAAGTCCCTTGCCTTGGAGACTGGAGCATTCCCATGGTAGAGCCTGGCTGGAAAAGTGGATTACTGAGAAGGTTATACCCCATGCTTGAGCCAGATATATCTTCTAGATCTGTATACGAAAGCAATCATCCAATAGTTATTTCTGGGTCCGGCTGATTTTGCTTTACATGATGATCTCCGGTTATATCATGTCCCTGACAATTATGTAATTTTTATTCTTTTGTGGCTGAATAAAATTCTATTTTGAATATGTGCCACCTTTCCTTTATCCATTCCTCTGTTAATTGACATCTATGTTGGTTCCATAGTTTGGCTATTTTGAATAGTGCACCAATACACATAGATGTGTATTATCTCTATGGTATGTTGGCTTAAAATTTTATGGCATGTGTGCATACGTGCATACGTGCATGCGTGTGTGTGTGTGTGTATCCAAGACTGATACAGTAGAATCCTTTGGTTTTTCTATTTTTACTTATTTTGAGGGACTTCCATACTGATCTCTACAGTGATTACACTGATTGGCATTCACTTTAGTTGTGTGTGTTTCTCTCTTCCCACTTCTCCAGCGGCATTGATTATCCTGTGTTTTCTTCATGATAGCCACTCTGACGCGAGGGTCATGCAGAGTTTCAATGGAGTTTTGAGTTGTCTTTGTTTTTGTTTTTCAAGATAGGGTTTCTCTATAACTCTGGAGCCTGTCCTGGAACTAGCTCTTGTAGACCAGGCTGGCCTCGAACTCACAGATATCCGCCTGCCTCTGCCTCCCGAGTACTGGGATTAAAGACATGCGCCACCACCACTGCCCAACTCTTGAGTTTTCTTAATGGGTAATATGTCAAAAATCTTTTCACATATTTATTGGCTATCTGTACTTCTTTGGAAAACCATCCAATTCACTTGCCCATTGAATGACTTTTTGGTATTTAATTTTTTTAATTTTTAAATATTCTAGCTATTCCCCTGCCAGATGTGTTGTTGGCAGAGATTTTCTTCCAATCTGTAGGCTTTTCTTCACTTTGTAAAGCGTTTTGATTTCATGTAGTCCTGTCTGCCAGGTCTTGTTACTTCCTGAGATGTTCGGGTCTTTTTCAGAAGTGCATGCATATGCTGAGATCTGAAGTGTTTTCCTCTGGCAAATTTCACACGTTCAGGCTTTGTACTAAATGTCTCTGGTCCATTTTGAGTGGGTTTGAATGAGGTGAGAAAGAGAGATCCCGATTTACTCTTGTATATGTGAATATTCAGTTTTTACCTGGGGTGAGGGGGGATACCAATCAGTTTTAAATAGACAGTACCAAAATCTCAAGAAAGCAGCCCAAATATTACTAGTTCAAACCAAACCAAACCAAATTAAATCTCTACCAGAATATCTTATTTTACACTCAGTGTTCACAAGGTCCTTGGGGGTATTGACAGAGAATCAGCTTCTCCTGAGCCCGAATCATTTGTGGTATAGTCCACATGATTAGTAGACCTAACTCCTTAGTCAGCTGAATGCAAATGTCTCTCTAACGCAGGAAGTGATGTCAGGGCACACAGATATGGCCATTTACGGGAAGGTGGCAAGCCGGAATGACTATACCTATCAATCCTGCGTGTTTAATGACTCCCTCACCTGAATCCTCTAAGGTCCTCACCATGGAAAACATAATTAAGAATGATTTTCAGTAAGATTATTTTTTCAATAGAAATAATTTCATTGCTTTCCTTTCCCCATCTTTTAACTTGTTCTGTGTTTGGGAGCATCAGGAGCCTTCTGGTAGCAGAGTTCCAGAGAATGGTGCAGTTGAGCCCTCTGGGGCTATGTGGATGCTGATGGGTGACCATTATACAGCAGGTCATTTAGTCTCTGCTTAAAGAGGATTCTGGTGACAGAGGAGTGTTTCTGGGGTTCTTAATATCCAGCCAGGGAGGGGTTCTTGTGGCTTTTTTCTTCAGCTGCCACCTTAGCAGACAAGCAAGGAAAATCTCTAAATAGTAAATGAGAACCTCAGACACAAAGCCACGGTTTATAGGGCTTCTAAGGCAATGTCAAGCGCACTGCCAAGTTTCGGGATGCCAGTTTTGCACACATGCTTTAATATTTTTAATGAAAGTTAAAAGCCCAAGTATGAAGGGACAATCAAAGAATTTATTCTTTAAAGAAAGTACAAGTTAAAATAATTCTGATTCATCAAAACATTTTTAATTTTTATGTATTAATGTGTCTGTGCAGTGAGAGCATGTAGGAACCAGTGGAGGCCAGAAGAGGGCGTCAGAGCGGCAGGAGCGGAAGTTACAGTTATGAGCTGCTGCTGGTGCTAGGAATCTAAAACCTAGGCTCCCTGCAAGAGCTCTCTCTCCAAGCCGGAGTCAGTCTTTAGATCTGATCAAGGTAATTGGCAGGCAAAAAACAGAAGAGGGGCGCTAACTTCTGTTAGCTCCGCCCCATGTTCTTTTCCTCCTTATTTCTCTCATTTGCCTAGTCGTTTTTGAATCTTTTGCCCAGGAAACAATCTCTAAGGCTCCTTGAAATTAACTGAACCTTTTGTTTTGTTTTGTTTTGTTTTGTTTCTGAGGCAAGGGCTTACTCTGTAGCTCAGACTGGTCTCGAACCTGAGAACTTCCTACCTCAGCCTGAGCTCTGGGATTGCAGGCATACATCACCATGCCTAGTTTAGCAGAACATTTTTTAAAATGTCTTTCATTCTATTACTTACCTTTGCAAGGTGCGATTGAAGGTGATACCACCAGTTTGTCTCTGATAGAAAGAAACGAAGGTGGAAGAGAAAGGCTCCTCGGGGCTAGGATCCTGGAGGAGAAAAGAAATAAGAACACTAGGGTTCTGAGATCCCGCTGGCAAGTGGCAAGCCCCAAGTGATAGGGTCACGTTTTGATATCTTGGTTTACACTTTACAAACCTCTCAAAATAGTCTGTTTAATTCTCATCATGGCCCTGCAGAAGGCGTTGTTTTGAGTCCCATTGTCCAGCTGAGGAAAGGAAGGCTTTGCCTTCCAGGTAGCCACAGGGTCAGCAGGTGGCGGAGCTGTAGGTGTCTGCTGTGTCCCAGCGGCCAAGATAATAAAAGCTGCGCGAACTAGTCATTATTATGCAAAGCTGGGCAGGAGGCTTGGACTCTCCCGTGCAGAAGCCCATCTGTCTCTGCGCGCCTCCCCCCTAGACTCAGAGGGCTTCGTGAACTGAGTTGGGTGGGTGGAGAAGCGCCCCCAGACCTTGGCCCTGACAATTTCTCTGAGCCTTCTAGCCCGAGCTCTCCAGGCAGATCTCTTTCGGATTAAAAAACAACCCCCCCTGAAATTATGGCCTCGTCACACCCCGCCCGCCTCCGGGGAATCACATTAATATTAATCTAGATAAATAATTGAATGCCCGAGATTTATTCGGGCCTTGACGAAGGAGGACCCGCAGCTGGGTCACGGTTCCATCCTGCCACCTGAGGGTTACTGCGGCAAGGATTCTGTGGTGATCCCTATCCCAAAAGTGGTACGAGGAGGGTGGGTGTGCCCGCCTGTGCGATGTGAGGCGGAGGAGGTATCGAGAGAGTGATGGGGAGAGACAAGGCTTCTCCAAGGATTGGGGACGGAGGGGCATCCCGGGTCTCAGCACTTGGCTCAGCAAAGGGTGACCCGGGGCCACTCAGACTCGAGAGGAAACAATAGAGACTCCTTAGATCCTGGGCTCCTGCCACCCACCGGCTGTCCAAAGCGTTCCCGGACTACCGGAGGGCTTCTTCTTCTCCTTTTTTTGCTAATTTATGACTGGAAGCTGATGGGGGAAGGAAGACAGAGGAGGGACAGCGTCTGAAGATGTGGGGCAGGGGCGACGGTTAAAGAAGTCGCCCCAGGCTGCGGCGCGAGTGATGTCAGCTCTGAACAAAAATAGAGAGGGATCGCCTGCAAATCCCCAGCTCCGGCGGGGCTAAACCTTGCAATCCCTCCCGGGCCGGCGCCGAGCCAGGGCGCAGCGGCCTCCACCGCCTCCCCCGGCGCGCACACACCAGCACACGCGCACGCACGCACACACTCCCCCGCACTCCCGGTCTTCCCGGGTGTCTCTAGGTGCGGGCCACTCGCCGCACCAGTTTGCTCCGCGGTGAAGCACACACAGGTGGCGGCCGGGAGGCAGGGAACGCCGTTCCTGCAGGTCTGCAGCCGGGGCGCTCCAGTAGGAGCCAGTGTGGGATCCCCGCAGAGCCTCTCGGAGCGCTGGCCGCGAGCCGCGCACGGGAACGCGGACCGCTCGTCGTGGATTAGCGCCCGCAGCAGCCTCCCGCGCGCGCCGAGGCGCTAAAGGGCTTACCCAGGAGGGGGGTGCGAGGGCGGGGAGAGGCTGCCCGTTAAATACCGCTCCCCGCCGCACTCCGGGCTTACCCAGCTCGCCGCCACCGTCGCCCAACCGTGCCCGGGAGGAGGGGGCGTTCCCCACGCCATGGCATCAACGGAAGGGTGAGAGGGCTTTTCTGGGTACCTGCCGGGAAGCGGGAGCCGCGCGCAGGGTGATGCTGCCCTATCCCAGATGGGAACAGAGGACTGTGATTCTGGATCTTTGAAACCGCGACAGGACGACAGCTGGAGGTGGTGGGGAAGGGGACTGATTTCTTTGATGGATTAGATGTCCTTTGAGGATGCGGGAGGCAGAGTCTTGGTTCTAATGTAAGGGGCAAAGTACCATGGGATGTGAAAAAGTGTAAAAAGAAACCCTTTGGAGGTCGTTTCAGAGATCTAAAGACAATGAAAGATTGTCCTTGGTGCCAGGAGACACTGTCTGGGCTGCAAGGTGGGGACCGCTAGGAATGAATGAGCCAGGACCTGAGCCCAGGTGGGGCAAGGAGCAGCACGCGGCCTTGAACTCTAGCTTTGGGCGCGGGTAGGAGGCGGGGGCTAACCCAGACCCAAGAGATCTTTGCTCTTAGGCGCGGAATCTCCCTGGCCAGCAGCAAGAAAGGGTGGAAGAGATTTGGGTGCTTCCCGAAAGAAGGGGAGAAGACCTGTAGCTTGGAGCAGGGCAGGAGTTTCCAGACTCTATTGGGAATATTACTGGCTCCTTTATTTTGCCTGTGGCCTTGGGTTCGCCTCTTGAGGCTGCAGTTGGCGTGGTGATCGCTTCTGTGATATAGAAGGACAACTGTATTTAGCAAGGAGGACATGGGGAATGCAAGGGCAAGAGAGTCCCTTGAATACTCACTCCAAGACAGTCTGGTTCTCTCTCCTACAAAAACTTTTCAGACTTTCCGGAGCGAAATGGGAACCCAAAGAACGATTGGGGACCCGAGCTTTTCGGTTATTTCACAAAATGGCACTAGCTGCTTGCAAGAGATCCCTGGACTCACATGTGGTGTCCAAAGCAAGTATGGGGGCTTCTTGGGACTCTACACTGAGACCTTGGTTCTGGTATTTTCTGGAGCTTTTAAAATAGAAATCGCCAGCTTTCCGTGGTGGGTGGTAGGGCTCTAAACAGGAGTGGAGAGATGGTGTTCAAAGCCAGACTTCTTGATTCCAAACTCAGACAAGGAAAATACTTCTAAACGTGTATCCAAGAGAAAGAACCCAACTATCTATGTCTCTCTTCCCATGAGTCCTGCCAGAGGTGCCTGGCATCTTGTCTAGCATGAAATTTCCTCACATTGCCTTCTTTGCCAGTGTGGACCTTTGAAATGATTACTTATCAAAAAAGGTGCTCCAGATTGGTACTCGTATGCAAGGAAGGTGGTCTCTTGTGTTCAAACATATCTCTACAGTTAAATATTAACACTCCACATGGCTTGATATCAGCACTACTCTGAGTTTGATTTAAAAAGCTTTCATCTTAGAACAGGTATAAAAACATTTCTGGCTACCTATAGGGATCTTCTAGAATTACTTCAGCCTTCAAAGTCTTAGCTGGAAAATCTCTTTGAAAATTATTGTCTTCCAAACACAACATCCAAGTTACTCTCTACTCTGATGGTCAGAGGAGAGACAGTAGAGACGATAACAAAAACTCCTCAAATGTGTTTTTTCCTTCCTCCTAAGTGAGACCAAATGGTGTGACATTTCAGGTAAAACAGATGTGACTTTCAAGACTGAAAACCAGTTCTAGTCCAATTAGTGCCATCTTGTGCATTGTGCAAGGTTAGGGAATGATTGCCAAAGAAACTTGCTTTTAAGAGATGAAAATTGAAAAAAATCTGAAAACTGGGAAAGAAATGTAGAAAAATATGTTATTATTTAAGAGCAATAATTGGTCAGCAGGAGACATCCTCAAAACCCTTTTTTTCCTCCCAGAAGCCTTTGCAGACAGAATCTTTGTTGGGTAGAATGCACCTGCTAGCTCTCTGGTGGAGATAAAGAGACACAGCTCGCCTTGGAGATGACTTTCAGAAGGCTTTCTCAGGGGAGGGCTTTTATTTCCAGATTGTTCTCACGCGCTGGTGAGATCCGTTTGCCCCTTCTGATATCTTTGGGTAATGCACCTTGAAAAGGAAACTCAGCAAGAGTCCCTAAGCTAGTCTCTTTGTCAGCCTTTGTCTTCTGGTAATATTAAGCTGTTTTTCCGAAATATACATTGCTTGGAAGGATGCTGAAATAGCACTGTAATTACATGCTTTCAGTTTATACATTCAGCTCAGCTCTGTTCACGAATGCTGGGGGCGTGGAGTGGTATATTAAACCAATCGATCTGCTGAGTGTTTATTTGGTGATCAAGTCGCCTTCGAGAGTGTATGCAAATTGCTACTCAATATAGAATTATTAGAGGCAGCAAATATATTTGTTTAGCGCTTGTTTTAAAGCATATTTATTTATCTTTATATTCACTTTTCTTATAGCTCTGCGCAGTAGGCAATCCAATGAAAATAGACTTGAAGGCTCAAAAAAAAAACCAAAAACCGTTGTGATGGCACAACATAATGCCATCTTTCCAGGAAGATTCTGGGATTTGGCAGAGCTTTGGGGTAGCATCTGGAAATGTCACTTGTCAGTAACGAGCGTGTGAGGCATGGCTTGTGCCTATTGTTAGCGGCTTTCCTTAAAATCTTTGTATACGTTTGTGGAAAGTTGCCTTTTAGAATATTTTTATATTTCATGTGTTTGATCCTTGTCCTTTTACAGACCATAACAAACGTTGTTATGAAAATTTGAAGTTTCTGATTATGTTGTACTGGGAATATCAGCATGGCTTTTATAAAATTCAGCAGTATCTCTTGTAGTTTCCAGGTTCTGATAAGTGTTTTCCTGTAAAAGCAAGGTTCAACTTAACAGTTGCGTGTCTTTTGTTGTTGTTGCTGCTTTGCTGTTGTTCCCTAGTCCCAGGCTGGAATTACTGAGATGGCTTTTAGGTTCCTGACCCAAATTGGAAAGAGATTATAAGTCGCTGGTGACAGGCAGACTAGTGTCTGTTATTGACTGGGTCAAAGTGGAGTGGCCAGATGCTGAAGAGACAACCATTTTACAAATACGTTTCTAAGGCCAGGGCTGGAGTCTACACATATATCAGAGACTCCTGGCAATCTATCTTCTGATCAGCTCCCAGGAGCCAAGGGGTCAGGGTTGCACCAATCAGGAGGGCTTGGGTTTCAGTCTGTCTTAGAGAGCAAGTGAAACAGAAAACTGCTGACAGGAAGAAAGCCCTGCTAAGGGAGACCCCTGAATTTATGAGTCCCAA
>LOJH01031128.1:252-16912 GCA_001685095.1 Ellobius talpinus
CAGGAAGCTTGGAGACAAGCACGATGCTGACTGCTGAGCTGTGCACTTCATGTATGTATATGAAGGGTCCTGGGAATGTTTCCTGCGATGCTCATCATATGTTCCTCAGGTGCTGGACCAAGGACTTGCATCTTTGGACTCTGAGGCTCCATAGTGGTGACTGTGTTACTCCTCAAAGCATGCATCGACAAACACATATGTTTCTGCATGCAAGTTAGAGTTGCATATTCTGCTCGGAAGGCTGATCTCTAAACTGTTTAATCTGAAAACGGGGGCATCAACTTCATACCCACACTCAGAAAAGAAATCATCATTTCCTGAGAAGGGGGAAATAGAGTAAGCCCTCATCAGCGGTGCAATTCCTGGTACTGTGTAGGTAAATGGACACTTCAGAAACTGTTTGAAACTGGATTTATTCAGTATTTGTAATAATTCAGGTCTGACCCATATGGTTGAAAGAACTGATTCCAATATGAATCTTCTTCAGAGTCTTACTCCTAAATCAAGGGAAAAAAAAAACTACCCGATTAAATTCACAGCTGCCTTACAAAGCAAGGATCTCAGACATGTTAATCTGACCAACCAACTCATGTCCATTTTTGTTTGTTTATTTAATTTTGGGGGGTTTTATTTTGTTTTGGTTTGGTTGTTATTTTGTTTCTTTTTCTAATTTTCCTTCATGGTACTGTGTGGGGTTTTCTCAGCCATCTAATTTTTACTATTAATATAAATACTATTAATACAAATCAATACATATGTCCCTATTTTAGGGCATACGAAGATTACTTTAAATAAGTAATATCTGTATTTCAAGCTGTGAGCAGTTCCAGACTGGCTCCCCCTTAGGCTAAATCAATGACACTTTTCTAATGATTGGATCAGATTATGCTAAATTTAAGAACTAATCCTTTCAGCTTTGCCTCTCCTATTCAGATCAACCACCCCTTGCAAAGTTTTGTTTTGTTAAAAAAAAAAAACATGTGTAAACATCTCCCCAAGTTCTCATTCAGAATTTAACTACAGCTTAGAAAAAGCTTCACGAATCACATACTAGCTGTCTTCACAAACCCAGTTTCTCATCATCCCCGAGGTTCACAACACAGGACTGGAGATTTACATCCAGGGGTCGCTGTTTCTGGCACTTTTTTTCCTGCCAGGCTGGGTGTTAGGAACCGACAACCGTGAGAAGCAGCTTTTCCACTAACTCCACATTATCACCTCTAATGCAGGCTGCACTGAGCACGCCAACTCTAACAGTGTCTACTATAAATCTCGCACAGTGACTTCAAGAACTTGCAGTTTCACCCACCTGAATGATAAAGGGCATTTGAAGCATCTCTCAATTGATCCTGGACCATCTATGTTGGTATTGCTCCACCACATGATCACAGGCCACAGGCAACGTCTGCATCATCTTAACCGCTGCTTGGTCTGCATCATCTTAACCCCTACTCACTGTTTATGCGCCAAGTTCACTGGTCCTTCAACAGCATTCCCCCAGTGTTTCTGCATCATTTGTGCTGAGCCAGCTTCACAAATACTGCCACTTAGTGTGTTAAAGGGAAGATGTGCCCCCCCTCTTTCCCTCATAATTCATTAGGGTAGACATGGAGTTATAACACTTAAAATCATGCCCCAGGAATCAGTGGTTGTCTTTGAGTTTGTTTATCATCAACACAGCCATTTATGGAGTTCTCACTCTGCTCCCAAGCTCTGCACTGAGCCATGCTTTTTTAGTTTCTTTTCCTAGTATCATGATATACTATATATAATAATATATAATATCTAATATATCCTGATAAAAGCAACTCAAGGAATAAAGGGTTTGTTTTGTCTCACTGTTCAAGATTGCTATCCGTTATGCAGGGGACCACAGCAGTAGGAATCTGGAGCAACTCATCATAGTGCGTGGACAGTCAGAAACAGACAACCATGCATGCTTCCATTCAGGTCATCTTCTCCTTTTTGTTCAGTTCAGTTGGAAATAGTGCCACCTATCTTAGGTGGGTCTTTACTTCAGTGACCCTAATCAAGATAACCCCCCAAAGGCATGTCTGGAAGACTTTCTTCCAGGTAATTCTAGATTTCATCAGGTTGGCAATTGTGATTAACTATCACAAGTGTCTAATCCTCATAACAGCTCAGAAATAAATATCAATCCACTACATAAACTAGGAAACTGAAGTCCCAACAGACTCAGGATCTTTCTGGGAGGCAATGCAGGTAGTCATATGGGTGTGGGTGACATGAAACCTCATAACTTAGCCACCAGGGGCACTACTGGCTGCAACTGTTTTCTTTTTAAGGCTAACTAACATTTGCATTACATATTAGTAAACCAAGTGCTCATCATGGCATATGCTTAGGCATTAGCTGTTTATCTACTGCAGCTTAAGAAGTCTCTACATTTTTCAAAAGAATGTCTATAAGGAATTTTACCTTCATAAATACCTAACCACATTTAAAGGTTATTGACATTTTGTGTGTCAGGAACATTCTTCCCAATTGTCTATAAATTTAATAAAAGGAAAATATTTCATGTGGCATGTAGGTATCATTTTAAAAAACTATTTCTTCTCAGTATGGTCTCCATCTTGCCTTTCTATTCCCCTGGTGTTTCTATAGTAACCTGGCATCCTCAACTGCCACCTTTTATCGGCACCAAAGGATCATTTATAATCACCCCCGACTCATTCTGAAATGCAGCCTCCAAACATAACACAACAGATCATGTGGAAGTTTAGCAGGACCCAGAGCATTTCTTACCTTGAATGGTAGTGTTGTAGGACTCAGCTTTTAGCTTAACAGCTAATAAAAAGAAGCTTCTGGAATGTGGGATCCAGGGAGTCAAGCTATACCTCCTATACTTGCTACAACGTCTACTGTTCACACAGCCACAACCAGCAAAAAAAAAAAAAAATTCTTTCCTGAGGTTATTCTCACCACCACCTCTCTTACTTTCCTTCATACAGAACCCGATATGACCAGGTTTTTCCCTCATATCAGATAATCAAATTCTGTAATCTGGGACTGTCATGGCACAACGGCAAGAGCCATCCAAGCTGGGTGGCCATACCCTTGAATGCTCACAGGGACACATTCACCTCCTACTGTAAACCTTACTGTGAAACCACACCGCTTGTCATTGTAGCATAAATTGCTCTTGTTGGGGTGGGGTGCATACTCACATGTATGTGCAGGTGCATGCACACGTGGAGATCAGAGGACAACTTCAGGAGCTCTTCCTTGGGGGCTATCCACTTTGGATTTTGTGATTTGGTCTCTCGCTGAACCCTAGGGTTCAAATCCTCTTGTCTCTGTCTCTAGACCACAAGCATATGCCACAATACAGGGCTTTCTTTGCTTGGGTTCTGAGGTTCGACACTGATCCTCATGTTTTCAAGGTGGGCATTTTATTGCCATCTCCCAGTCCATGGACTGCTTTAAAAAAATACAATTACCTTATGAATAGACCAATTACATTGTATTCTCATTTGGGTAGATCAGTTTTCCAAATCCATACGTTCAAAGGGTACAATATATGCTCCATTCTTAATCTCTTTCCAACTCTGTATTAATACTAATCCTGCACATATTTGTCTAGAGAAGAAAATAGGAGCTCTTTCTAAAACCTTGAATTATGAAGCCAGGCTTCTTACAAAATTCACTACCTGTTCATGGTAAATACTCCTAGAAATCAAGAATAGATGTGGATTCCTTATCCAATCGATAAGCAAAAAAAAATGCCTTTATCAAACTCACCTCACACTTAACATGGAAAAATTGGAAATCCCCTAGGGTTGAGAATGTCAAGCCACTGCTTTCATTCAACACTTTCCTTTTCATCTGGACAGTACAATAAGGCAAGAAAAAGAAAAGGCATTTGTTGTAAAAGAAGACCCAGGGCTGCCATTAGCCCCCATTGACATTGGTGCATTCCTAGAAGAGGCAAGAGAATCAACCCATAGTGTCTTTTTAACATTTCCATCCACAAATAAGTTATTAAAATTTAGGGGAATCAATTGTATCATCTTGGGGTACAAAGTCAAAGTTTGGTGTTCAATTCTTTCCTATAAATGAGACACCAAAAGTTAAAAGATGAGCACTAAAGTATACAGATGTCCTTCAGTTTACACGGGGATGGTAATCCAATAAATGATTGGTAAGTTTAAAATAGCATAAGCCAATGATACATTGAAGGGGCTAGGGAGAAGGCTCAGTGGGTAAAGCACTCACCCCACGAGCATGCTGATCAGAGTGCAAATCCTCAGCACCAACATATGGTGGGAAGATGGGAAGGCCCACCCACAATCCCAGTCCACAGAAGGTAAAGACAAAGACCACCTCAGAGCAAACCAGCCAAAACAGGGAGCTCTGGGCTCAGCAAAAGATCCTGCCTCAGGATGTGCTCCAGGCTTCCTTGTTGGGTACCAACCAGCTCCCAAATCATGACAGAGACTTATCTTTAGTTTTGAATGCTCAGCCTAGCCTAGGCTCCTTTCCAGCTAGTTCTTTTAACTTAAATTGACCTGTTACTCTTTACCTTTTGCCGCAGGGTTTTCTTTTTACTTTTCTTCCACTCTGTATATCTTACTTTCACTGCTTCTCTTATCTGTTGGCTAGCGGCTGCCTGGCTTCTGGACCCTGGTGTCTCCCTTGTTCTGGCCTCCTCCTCCTTCTCTTGTTCCTCCCCCTAGCCTAGATCTCTCCTCTTATTCTCTCTGCCTGCCAGCCCAGTCTAAACCTTTCTCTGTCTAGCTATTGGCTGGTCAGCTCTTTATAAGACCAATCAGATGCTTTAGGCAGGCAAGGTGAGACAAATGTGACAATATCTTTACAAACTTAAATACAGCATAAAAAATGTAGCACATCTTTGCCCAGCTAAAATAATATTTCACAACAGTATTAAGATGCAGAGTCGTAAGAAGCAAAGGAAAGTCTGAGTGTACAAGATCCTGGGTAAATTGTATTGTTGACAGGAGCATAGCCATGTCACACTGAACATCCCGTGTGCTAAAGTTTCTCCATCCAAGAACCCAGATTACCCAATCCCAGCTTTCGGTCCCTGGGTCCCTTTTCCACACACATAAAAAAGTAAAAACAAGGAAACTGACTTTTATGACCTCCACATGTATGACATGGCATGTGTATATCCCTGTACATGCACCATACATACAGACAAAAATAATAGTTGGAGTATCAAAATGCCAGTTCTTTCTACTGTGGTATGTAAAGTTAACACATGTATCAAAGCTCTTCTCTATAATGTTCTCTACACTGGAGCCTAAAACCAGTAGGAATTTATATGCTCATTTTTTTCTATTTTTTAAATTATTTCTTTTATTTTTTGAAATTATAACAAAATTTCATCATTTTTCCCTTCCCTTTCCTCCTTATACAAATCAAGCATAGCTGCATGTCTTGCCTTAGACAATAAAATGTGAGTGGAAGTCACGTGTTCACTGCCAGGTCAGAGACGAAGCGCAGGCAAAATTTGCTGCCTCATTTTTCCCCTCTCGTGACATCTGCAGTGATCAGATTTTTCAATCAGCCCAGGGGCCAAAATGAGGAAAGAAAGTGGTCCTGGGAAAACAGGCCAATAGCATGACTTTCCTGTTGATCCCAAAGAGTTTGTGTTAAAACAGAGTGAAACACGTCTCCAAACAAAAGCTGCCTGTGCCCATGAGCACCTGGGGGTGACTATTATCAAATAGGTAAGAAGCCAGTTGAGCTTTGAGAGGGTTGGACAGCTAAAGAGATAGAGTTGGGACTAAGACTGAGAGGCTGCAAGATCTTAAACTGTTGTTGACCCTCCAACCTTCTTTGGGCGGGAACTAGGCTAAGACAGCTGCTCACTGTCCCCAGGAGGACCAGGAGGCCATGATCCCCAGTCCAATGTGGACAAGACAGCTAACAGGAAAGGGAAACTCCCCAGAGGATAAGACCAAATGTCCAGAATCCAGGGACTATTTGCCACATAAAAAGCCAAGTCCCTCCACATCTACCACAAGGACTCGGAATTGTCCTATCAAGGGGATGGTCCCTTTTCCACCACCAGATTCTGGAGTCTGTATGTCACATTGTCTCTTTGATAAGTCACAGAGTTAAGAAAACTGTATCTGAAGCTGGTGTAGAGACAACTGTGCACTGTGCTGAGGTCCCTTGAGTATGCTGCCATGGTTTTATAGGGTTTGGTATTCTGCCTATAAGAGGAGATGTGGCCCATATTTTAGACACTGTTGTCATCATCATTGCCACTTGCCAGTCTTTCCAGATTCCTTCCTCCCAGAACACCCTTGGGTTATACTTCATATGGCCAAAGGAACCAAGCCATCTCTTCTGAAGATGAAAGTGGGAGTAATGGGCACTTCTTGGTTCAGAAAAATCCTCTCCAGAACTCTCTCTCTCTGGCTTAGAGACATTGATAAGAAGAGAATCTCTGTAACCCAAGATGGCAGGTGGCATTGGGTACTAGGAAGATGGCTCAGAAAGTGCTTTGTACACAAGTATGAGACTCTGGTTGTGATTCCTAGAACCCTCATAAAAGCCAGGCATGGTGGCTCATGCTTGTAATCTCAACACCCAGGAGGCTGAGACAAGAGGATCCCTTGGGATTTGTGGCCTGGTAGGCTATCCTAATTGGTGAATTCCAGACCAGGGAGAGATCCTGTATGAAAAACAAATAAATAAATAGCAAGGTAGGGACAATACCCTCAGGATGATCACTGATCTCCACATATACGTATACATACATGTATTCACATACACTTGCACAGAGTCAGAAAGAGAGAGGGAAGGTTGCCTTGAACTTAGACTTTTTTGTGGTGCTGTATTTCTACAGCATAACCTGCTTCATTTCCATACATTTTCAGAGGTAAAATTCTCATCTCTGGAGAAATTCCCAATTATTTGTCCTGAACGGCTATGTTCAGGTAAACCCTGCATGAGAATGGGCCTGTCAACATCTCATCATTCCTGGAGGTGCCCTAAGGCCCCAGCCCTCTCTGAGGGGCTCCTGGAAGTCGATGGTTTTGGTAGAGGATCACTTTCTTCAAAGGTGTAGCCACTGATAAGTTGCCCGTGCTTCAGTATAAATAACACCAGGCTCACACAAGCAACCCTTGCTTGCAATCCCAATACCAAAGGATTACAATACTATTAAACTAGTGGATCACACACAAAAAGAAGACATGAAAGTAGGAGGAGGGTCTGTCTTTTGGAAAAAGAGGGGGCTTTGGGGAGAGGGTAATAAGACAGTGAAATGAGAGTTGAAAATGACTAGAATCTATTATATGTGTAAATGTGTTTGAAACTATAAAATTTAAAAATAAAATAGATACAGATTAAAACCCTTAAAAATTATACTACCTAATATATTCAGACTTCTCTATTTCCAACTACTCTTGGAAGATAAAGAAGGCAGGGGGTTAATGACAAAAACCACTAAGGATCTTTCACTGTCCTGTTCTCCTCATGAGTAAATGACATTGTAGAAATAATGTGTCTATGATATAAAAATAGATAAATATTATATTTTAATGTTATAATGAGAATTCTTGAAAGCAATTGCTTGGGCTTTCTAAGAATGCTGGCAGCTACCAAACTAGTATTACCAAAATTGCCTTCCTGACTAATGCAGTCCAAACTCTGAGAGGATCAGAGACCGCTGCTGCAAAATAACAGAACCAGCTGTTGGCACTCCCCTCTAGAGATTGCCAATCCCAAAGGGGCCTCCCAGACTATGCTCAGGGGCTCTGCCAATGTGGCCAGTGGCTTACCTGCAAGGCAGAATGCCATGCCCCACCGCTGCTGCTCCCAAGCTCTCAGACACCCAAATATCCCATCTTCCTCTAGTGACAGGAACTGCCCAGCTCTGAGTAGATCCCCAACCAGTGAGAAGAGCCTGCCTCAAGCCAAAAAACCTAGTGAGAATCCCTTAGTCTTCTCTGCAGCCTGGAGCTCTTTCTATTCAAGGGAACAAGCTCAAGTCTCCTGGACTGAAGTGTTTAGTTCTGGTTTTGAGAACTAAACTTAACAGCCAGTTAAGTTCTGCCCCATATCCATCTTAACAATAAAATACTTATGCCTCTGGAGCAAGCCAATTCTGTTAAGTCACTTGCATACACTGAACTGTTGTCCTTACTAAAACACGCATACAAAGTAAACAAACTCTACATACCAGGCATTTACTCAGGCTATTTAATCCTGATGCTGTCAAGAAAAAGTACCACCTGTACTTCACCTAGCAAATGCAAAAACAGGCCCACAGAATGCATCTCATGGAGGTTACCAAGATACTGAGGCTTGCCTGTCACCATGGCCTGCTCCCTGCCATCACTCCCACTCAGGCACAGGATTGTATAATAAAGGGCTCATTATGAATGCCTCCTGATTGGCAATAAAGTGAGGAATATGCTCTGTCCTCCAAGAATGGCAGCATACTCCTATAATCCTAGCACTCTGGAGGCTGAAGCAGGAGGATGGCCTGGTTGGGCTGCGTGTTGAGACTCTGGGCTCAAAGAAACATGCACTGTGTAATATCGGATGATTGTGCTTTGTTTGTGTGAAGGCAGGGGAGGTGTACTCTCCAAGACTGAAAATGTCATTAGCAAGTGTTACATATTTATTAGCTCATCTGCTGCTCTAGAATTACCGGAGGGAGGGCAGGTCTTACTGTAAGTGATCTCTCTACAGTCACTGTTTTACCACCTGATGTGCAAAATAACAGCACACGGTAAGCGTTTATTATTGTGCTGAGCAATTTCAATTGAATTCATGGCGTTCTTTAAAGCCCACAGAAGTGAACATTTTGTTCACTTCAGGCATCATTTCTATCTCTTGGCTGGAAAGACTATTCACTGGTACTTGGGAAAATCAAGATTGGAGAATTGCAGTAGAGGTTTGGGGATTTCAACACACTAAGGTGGTAGAAACATGACTGCATGGTCGCAGACATGGCAGCTGCGTGTTACAGATGGGCACGGGAAGAGATAGCAAAGTGAACTTGAATTGGACCATCCAGGTATTTCCAGGGCTGTCAGCTCTGCTGGGAGGCAGATATTATATTTTGATAACACTAAATTCAATTGTCCTGCAAGCTGTGACTGTTTCTCTCTCCTGGCAAAGTACCAACAGTGTGTATCAGTTGGGGGACTGTTTCAAAAACAACTGACTTCCCAAATAACAAAGACTCCAGCAGAAAACCGCAGCTGGAGTGTGACGTTTGCACCTAGAAAGAGTAGAAAAGGGCTATCAGTGACTGAGTAACCTGCAAACTCTGTTCCCTCTCCTGCCTTGATCTCACCTCACAGGTCTTCACCCCATAACGAAATTGCCTATCATGTCTTCTTTTTTCTTTCTTTTTTGAAGTATTTTTATACTATATTAAAAAAAACACACAAAATAAAAAAAGGATCCATCAACATATATCTTAGAAGTCCATCCAAGGGAGTCTCAGTGTCCAACAGCCATGGAGGCTGACGCCTGTGTCATTCATTGTTCAGCCTGCAGCTTGTGTAAGGATCATGGAGGTGACTTTAGGTTACAATCAAACTTGTTCTGCCAGATCCAAGAGCCTGAATTTATCCAAATTGTAGAAACATGCTTTAACCACCCGTCCACCAAAATACCTCCCATTCAGATCCACAACAGCTTTAATTGCTAATTCAACTCTCTCAAATTCTAAAAATATCTGTATTGCTTCATCATCAGGGGCACCAGGAATCTCAAATATCACACATTTCCCAACTTTGCCATATTTTTCACATTCTTCCTTGGTTTCAACTTCCAAGTCTTCATCAACCTCTCCTGCGCCAACCATGTTCCTCAGCAGGACCATTTAGCAGGGCACTTAAGTATTTCAGTTAATGGATTTGAATCCACCTTCTTGGATGCATCTTGAGACTCGCCCTTCTCTGTTGCATCACCCACAATGATCTTGCTGCCCGCTTGCTGGCCTTCTCCACCGACAATGCAGTACTCAGCCCTTGCTCTTGGTTCCCCAGCCCCTGGCCTTCCCGGAAGCCATACTTCTGCATGCTCTTATGAGCCACTGTGCCACCCATGTTGGCAAGGAAGGAGTTGCTGAGACCAGTTGGAGATTTTGGTCCATCCGGCTCCCCATACACTGGGGGAGGACTAGCAGCTTTGGAAGACTGTGATCGAGGTCTTGAATCCTCTTCATAAGGAAAATCTCAGGGTAACTCCTTGTCTTTCTCTACAAGAGAAGTAGGTGGGGCAATGGCAGCTCCTCCCATACCGCTTTTCCTCCGCTCTCATTCATAATCTTCATCTTCATCAGAATCTGGGTCTGGTTGTCTTGAAAACCCGCTGGCTTCATGCCTGTCTTTACGCCTCTTTTCTCTTCTATTTCCTTCTGTCGTTCCAGTTCCTGCTGCCTCTGGCGCTTCACTACCTTCTCATAATCATTAGGAAACATAGGATCATACTCATCAGCTAAGGGGATCAGAACTTCTCCTGCAGAAAACCCACTGGGAACAGGGTCCTTCAGCCTGGCTGCTACATGAGGTGGCGTGTCAATAATTTGCCAGTCATCTGAGGAGCCTCCTTGCTTCAGGTCAATGACTGGGGCAAGGACTGTACTTTGTTTTGTCCCTTGGCTCTTCGCTTGAGTGAGAGCTGCCTTCTTCACCTGAAGCTGGGACTGCCGAAGCTTGAAGTTTTTGGACCAGTCTTCAGTTTTTGAGTCACTGGTCTCCACTCCCAGGTCATCATATAGGGACATCTTTTTTGGTTTAATGCCGGCCTTCCAAGACAATTCTGCCCATGGGCCACAGTGGCACCAACCCTCTGCCTGTTACGGAGGGTGATCCACCACGTGGAGTGAGAGAGTAGAGGCTGCCGGGCTCATGTTTTCTTTAAGGTATGTTCTAGCGACCCATGCTACATCACAAAACAATACCATTCCAGGAGGTATCAAACCAGAATCACGGCACTATGCTCATAGAGTCTTTTGATCAACTCAGCTCCATGATATCTGAGGCTTTAACTGAGAAGAGTCCCATGAGTAGGATATGAGTAACTGTGTGGCAATTGGAGTGATCTGGAAGCTGCTTCTCATGTATCTAGCGTCCAGTGGAGGAAACATGAAAGCTAGCCCTCAGCTGGGACTACTGACTGGAAGACCTTCTTGAGCCTCTCCCCTCAGCTACTGCCAACATGACAGCTGGGTCCCAAGATGGAGCATCCAGAAAGTTCAGTAGAACCAGATGAACACTCTGGGAACAATATCAGAAGTCACATAGTGTCTCTGCACAGAATTCTGTTGGTTACTGTGATGGTTAATATTGTCAGGATCTGAATATGTCCATGAGAAAGTTCCTAGATTAGTTTGAGATGGGAAGACCCATGTTAAATGTGAATGAAACCATATCATGGACTGAGATCCTGGTTTGAATAAAAAGGAAGAAGAACCTGAGCCAAGCAGCATTCATGTCCCTCTACGTTAACCAGCTGCTAACCTCAACCAGCAGGTCAATCTTCAGTGACAGTCCTATGGAGAAAGGACCAGGAAATCCAAAATAAAGAAGATAGGAAAGGTGGGCTCAGGAGGTCTTGGACACACTGATGGCTTACACCAAGCAAGTTTATTAAGAAGTACAACATCTTATGCATAGTTCTCAAATGGAAAAAAAAATGGGAGAGAGTCAGTAAAAAGCCAGCAAACAATGGGATGCAGTCAGCAGAAAGCTAATGTTGTACGAGGGGAACACAAGTTCCTTGTCTCTCAAGTACATCACAGACTGAGCACACAATGACCTTGGCAGTCTCTTCAGATGGGACAAGCCAAGTTCCACAGAGCCAGAATCCTGCCTCAGATTGGACCTTGCCATGTCTGCCCTTGGGCAAGGACATAGAACTAGGTTCCCTTGGTCTTTTCAACAGGGCCTCTGAGACAGCTTTGGATACGCCTGGCTCTCAACAAGCTGCTTCAAGTTCCTGCTGCCATAATTTCTCCACCTGTGTTGTAGTACAGTACAGGACTGCACACTCTATCTGGACTGTAGACATGAACTATGTGATAAAACAAACTCTCCCTTAGCCTGGGGATTTCTCATACACACATGAACAAGGTGAAATATGCTTGAAGAGGATAAAGCATAGAACAATGAGAGGATTTCATAGGCAGTGGGCCCTCCACTTGCCAAGGTGTGGTCAGGAAAGTCCTTCAAAAAGTTAATGGACCATATTTGAATTCTGAGGGGAACTTGGCTGTAGGAAAAGCTGCCTCAATAGAGAACATAGCTGATACAAAGACCTGGGGATAAAATGTGTTTGGCACGTTCAATAGCAGGAGGAAGACAAGTATAGTTCCAGAGGGAACAGAGCTGGTTTTGTCTCTACTGAGACAGTGACTCTAGCCAGTTCTGCCTCTTTCCAGAGCCCACAATCTTAATCACTGTGCTAAATTGACCTCACCATATTCAGTAGGCACAGTACAAGGAAGCCAGAACTGGTTCTGTTGGGGGAGAAAGAAACCCAGCAGACTTCTCTCTTCTTGGGAGACAGAACTACCAAAGCATATCATGAAATCATGTGGAGAGCTGTGTGGTTCTTCAAGTGCTGCACCAACCGGGGGATGCTCCCTTTTAACAGGAAGAGCCAAATGATACCTGATAGGTGTGGCTGAAGAGTAACATGATCTGCTCTTTGCTTCTGGTAGGCACCCTTATCTGTTGCATTCATTCACTTGAATAATATCATAAAGCCTCTTCCATGACCCAGGTTCATATTGAACCTGGTACACAATACACATTCTATCCCACATACAGGGAACTGAAACAGCATCCTTATTCTAGACTAGAGTTCTTACTCAGAAGATAGTTATGGATGCCTAACTGAGGATGAAGGTCATGGGACAGAATAAACTTGCATCAAGAAAGGAGTTAAAAAAATCAAGTCTTTGAAATATTCAAGTTTTTAATACCATGTTTTTACTGAAAATGCTAAACCATATTTGAACCACATGTTCTAGGAGACTTGTACCCCATACACGAGTCTTCCATAATAAGTAAATGGAGAAAAATAAGCCCCTGCATGGTCAGGGCATGACTCCCATCCACCAAGTCTGATCTATTATGACCATCGTTGACTTCCCAGTCATCTGTAAGCAGAAATGAGCACCAAAAGCCTGATATTTTCTGCAAAAATCAGCCAGATATCAAAACCATTGGCTTACTTCAATCATGGACGAGGAAACATTTTGTTCTTAACTAAAGTAGATGTAGATTCTCCTTCTTACATGTAAGGCTTCTGGGAGTGCTTCATAACATATTACATTGATGTCTTATCCCTATCATGGTTTTCACAGTATTGCTTTTAACCAAGATGTTCACTCCCAACCAAAGATGTATGAGCTTCAGGCTCATGCTCCAGGAATTCACTGGTCTTACGCTACTCCTCACTGACTTGTAGAAGCTGCCTTTAAAGAGTAGTAACAGGGTCCTTAAAGACATAGTTATAGTTCAATGCTTTGCAAGACTTGCAGGGTTCATGAAAGACCGTGTGTACTGTGAGTCAGATCTCACACATACTACTCTTCCTTTGTGATCCAGGATTCAGAGATACAGAAGCAAAAATATGGACATGAAAATTCACCATTGGTTGTTAACCCTGTAGACTTCCTTTCCCACAGCTTGATTCTCTTATGGTCCAGAAGTCTGAGTTCTATAAAAACTAGAAACTAAAAAGGTACCAGGACTCAGCAATGGTCCCACTGAACTAGGAACTGAAACTTCCTCCCTGACTCTGGGTTCCTCATGCCTCAGAGTCAACAGGCCAAGAAGAAGGCTATGTTTTAGGACATGGTGACCACTCCAGATTAGAACTAAGAGATAAGTGAGACTGTGTCTGACATATAAGAGTTCTTAGAACATCTCTTAAATTTCACCATGCTGTCTAGCCCAATCTTCACCAGAGAGGCTTCCACCAGCAGCTGACAGGAACAAATACAGAGACCCACAGTCAAACATTAAGTGGAGAGAGAGCCCAAATTTGAGATCTCTATCAGGTTCCTCCCCCATGAAGTTTCAGGGAACCCCATGGACAATGGGGAAGAAGAATTGTAGGATCCAGAGGGGTCAAGGACACCAGGAGAACACGGTCGACAGAAATCATCTAATCAGGGCTCACAGGGCTTATAGGGCTCACAAAGACTGAGGCAGCAATCACAGAATCTGCATGAGTCTGTGCTAGGTCCTCTGCAGACATGCTGTGGTTGTTTAGCTTTAGGTGTCTGTGGGACACCTAACAGTGGCAGTAGTGGTGTCTCTGACTCTTCTGCCTGCTCTCAGGACCCTTTTCCTCCTACTGGTTTGCCTTACCCAGTCTTTTTTTTTCAGTAAACTTCAGAGCTTTATTGTGCTGGACAGAGGGCCACACTTCTGCCTGCCCACCCCCAAACTTTTAAATCGCTATTGCTCTGAGATCCCTAGTGACCACCTTCATGATCTCCATTGTACTCTGAAGAGAATATAACCACAAAAGCTCAAAGTTTCCTTCCTTCAACATGGGCAGTATTATATTACAGTTTGCCTTTACACTGGCAGTGAATTATCATTAAGTTAAATTTATTTTTCCTTCTTAAATGCCTTTGCTACATATTTTTACTATTCGTGTGACTTCTTATCCTTAATTTCATGGTATATACAATGTCTTCATCCTTCTTTGGAACTTGTGTGTCTTTCTTGGCACCCCGAGTTACTCTTGGCTTAGGTACACTGTCCACAGTGGCTCCAGTTTTTCTGCATCTCAAACACCTGATATCTCCAGAGACTCCTTTCTCTTTCTGAGTCTTCATCAAGATTTCTACCCCTGTCTCCCTTGTTTTGTCCTCTGCTGCATGAGGTTGAGGAGCCTCACTCTGTCCTCTAGATCTCAAGCACGTTCTTTTCCCACTGACTTTGTCTCTAGGTGTAGACTTCTTGGCTCCATCACCTGTGTTCTGCAGCTCTGTCTCCTGGGAGCTCTTCAGGGTCTTCTCATTGTCTTTATCCCAACCTTCTCTGTAGATGCACCAACCTTGGGTCTTGGCTGTTTTCCACTGATTTTTATAAAACCCCTGAGAACATGAAGGAGAGTGCTAAGGGTCTCTAAAGAGGACACTGTGGAAACCGTGGAAATGTTGGTGGATACTGGAGACCTTGCAAATCACAAAGCAAAGCGGTACTTTCCTGACCCCAAGAGGAAGTCTGCAAGAAATGGAAGCATTTCGAGAACCATCTCGTGTTCTCCTTCTTGAATGTATATGCATGTGTGACATGCCTGCATGTCTGTATACATGTTCACCTGTGTGTGAGCACAAGTGTATGCAGGTGCCATCTTCCTATATGTGAATGCCTGAAGTTGACATCAGGC
The DNA here is from genome assembly GCA_001685095.1 of Ellobius talpinus. Classification (NCBI taxonomy): domain Eukaryota; kingdom Metazoa; phylum Chordata; class Mammalia; order Rodentia; family Cricetidae; genus Ellobius; species Ellobius talpinus. The sequence continues at coordinate 15,628 of LOJH01031128.1, forward strand.
TCTCCCTCCATCACTCTCTATTTAATGAGCCAAGACTTCTCATTGAACCCAGTGCTTGCCAACTCTGACTAGTGTAGCTAGCCAGCATGGCTCATGGATCCTCAATCTTTGTCTCCAGAGTGCTGGGATTATAGGTAGCCATCATGCTGCCCAGTTTCTTTGTAGGTTATGGAGATCCAAACTCCAGTCCTCAACTTTGACAACAAGAACTTCATCCTCCCCAGTCCCTCTTATTCTCATCCCATGTAACAAATTCTATCAATTTTATATCCATGTTCCATATTACAGAGAATGTGTCATAGTATTTACATTGTAGGGTTTTGTGAAAGAAATGGTGTACTCATATACTTCACTTCCTTCCTCTTTTTAGACAAATACTATGACATTTTATGAAGGCTAGCTATACCATGTTTTATGGCCTGATATCAATCTTCATTGGAGATTAACTGTGATTAACTGTGATTAAGAAGATATGCCAAGGTGACAAAGGGTAAGATTACAATGATTCATTTTAGATGGCAATGTGCTTAGGTTATCAGAAATTCAAACAGACAATAAAGTACAATTTCTAGGTTTATCTTGTCTGGATGTGAATGTCATCTAACCCATGGGGAGACTGGAAGACAAATTCATGCTCTCAAAGCTGAGACATGCCTATTCTCTCCGCCCATAGACTTCAGAGTTCCAAATTACTGTACTTGTAGACTTGAAGCTTATACCAATGCTTCTCCTGTTGTGGGATGTTTGTATACTGTGTGAAGATATATTGCTGTGATTGACCTAATAAAGAGCTAAACAGCCAATAGCTAAGCAGGAGGTATAGGTGGGATTTCCAGGCAGAGAGAAGAAGTAGGAGAAAAATTTAGGCATATAAAAGATACCAGAAGACACAGAAGAAGCAGGATGGGTGGTACATGACAGGATGTAGATGAACAGAAATGGGTTTAATTGAAGTTATAAGAGTTAGTTAAAAACAAGCCTAAAGCCAAGCTTTCATACTTAATAAGAAATCTCAGTGTCATTATTTGGGAGCTGGCAGGCAGGATAGAGAAAGACTTGTTACACCCTCTTCCTCCAGTTTCTCAAACCTTCACCCTTGCACTAAGAGTAACCTCTTGTTTTCAAACCTTTACACTCAGACTGAAGCATAAGCCTTACTCCCCAACTTGCAGGTTTTATATTTTGGACTTATTGATCTGTTAACTGAGTTTTCTGTCCTTCCCAGTTCCCTCAGTCTTTAAGTCCCAAAGAAATCACACAGAGGTCTACATTAGTTATAAACTGA
>LOJH01031129.1:0-16912 GCA_001685095.1 Ellobius talpinus
TGTGTGTATCACAAAATAAGTAAAGCCAGGTGAGAGAGCAAGCTAGGGCAAGGGTGGTCGAGACAAAAGGAACAACACAGTACAGCGTCTGTCCAAGCTACACACACACACACACACACACACACTCACACACACACACACACTCCCAACACCCCATGGAGTGAGTCCACTTGAGAGATTTGCCTAGGAAACGGGCTGGAAAGCTGTTGGAAACCATGATAGGTAGGGTCATTTCCAGCCTATGGAAGTTTAAGTCACGTGTCCCCTCCTCCAAGGCCTGTAGCCCCTTTCCCCTGGAAAGCCAAGCGATAATACACAGAGGAAAAGCTTCAGACACAATAAACAGGCCAACAGCCATCTGCGGGCCAGAGAGCAGCCTCAGGGGGAAGCAAACCTGTTGACATGGGTCTCACACTTCCAGCTTCCAGAATGAAGAGAAAATTCATTTCCGTTGTCTAAACCAAATTTTTAAATGGAGAATTTTCCAGACGCTGGTGTCCAGCCTGGCCTGTGTGTCTCCTTCATCTGGTTCAGTGATATGAGTTCTTCCAGAGGGACAATGGGGAGATTCTCAGTAGCTAGTAGGTTCCTGTCCAGGCCCTCTTTTCTGCTCAAGATCTAGCCTGTGACACTTCTGGTAAGCTGTGAACGAATGTCTACTCACCCCAGATAGGGCAGACAGAACAAACAGCAGGAAAAGTAGGGTAGGGGAAAGGCTCAGCGGTTATGAGCAAGGACTGCTTGTCCAGAGGACTCAGTTTCAACTCCCAGCATCCACATGGCAGCTCACAACTATCTGGAACTCCAGTTCTAAGGGATCTAATACCCTCTTCTGCTTTCCATGGGCACCAGGCATTCATGTGATAATGTAATACATTCAGGTAAAACACTCATATACATAATGTAATAAATATTTTTGTATTATTCGTAAATGATGGAAAGGGGGAAACTCAAATGTGTCAAGGAATCAGATTCCTGCTTTCTTTCCTTTCTTCCATGAAATGGATGGGATCATCATAAAGCAAGCAGCACAGACCAAGGAAAGGCTCTTCAGGCCTTCTGAATGACCTTTTCCTCTCAACAGCCCCAAGTATTATTAATGACACACTTCCAAGGCACCAAGAAATATCAATAACAAAAATCTGAGCCAGATGCTACACACTATAGACAAAGAGGAAAGACTAAGACAAGTAGGCCAGGTGCTACATATATCTCTATATATTTTCAAAATCTACAGATATATCAAATATATAGCACAAGTCAGACCTGCATATATATCAATATTACATATCACTAGAAGTACTAAGTATTGTATTCCTATGTGTCTAGTGTGTTATATGTTATTTAACTCTTATTGATAACCCTGTAAACTAGAAGATGCCAGAATCTTACAGCTGATAAGTTGTGGTTTGGGGCAATTAAATAATTTGTACAAGGTCATCGAATATACTGAAGTGACTCCTGTCTCTAATTTTATTAAAAAACATTTATTGAGTGATTTCCATGTGTTCGGTAATGGAAGACAAGAGTTTAAAACCAAAATGTTCATAATGTCAAATAGATTACTCACACTCTTAAGGGAGACAGAAGCAGTTCAAGAGGGGAAAGTCATTTCGTATGAGAGAAGTTAAGTACCATGAAGATGACAAAGAAGAGAAAGTGAAAAAGTAGGCAATGGGTGAACAGCTCACTCAGAAGATGGCATATGAATGAAGAACCACAGTAGGGTGCAAGGAGCCTCTTGGCAGAGGGACAGCAATGCACAGACCCTGAGGCAGGAGAAGCAGGAAGGTCAGTGTAGGTAGAGGAGAATGAGATTAGGTGAAGCCTCAAACAAATTGAGTTTCAGGGTCTTCTTTCAGATCTCTAGGAGCTGTCGGGTTCACTGGGAGGGACCAGAGTGGAGAGGCCAGCTGTGGGCCCCGAGGAGACCTTTTCTCTGAAGTGGACACACCAGGCATTCCCTAGGGTGAAGGAGCTGCCATAATCATCTATTGATAGAGGACAACAGAGCGTGCCCCAAACAGTGGTAGGACCCACTTGGAGTGTGAGTTAAGGTATCAGGATGGCCTCATTGCTCCCAGATTTTAGACCTAAAATATTCCTGAAAATCTGAAGGGGGAATGCTGTCCAGGAACGAGAAAGCTTAAATCTGAGGGGTTTTAGATGTTGAAGTGAAGATGCCCAGTCAAGCAGGCAGTGGAATTGTAGTTGTGTGAGGGGTTTCGATTTTTGTTTGCTTTTAATATTTGTTTTGGATTTTGTTTTCTTTTGTTGTTGTTGTTTGTTTGTTTGTTTAAGACAAGGTCTCACAATGTATCACAAGCTGATCTTCAACTCCCCATCCTCCTGCCTCGGCCCTCTGAGTCCTGGGATTTCAAGCTTAAGCCACCATGTCCAGCCCAAGTGGGTAGCTGGATAACCAAACTGAAGGTGTGGCTTAGGGAGGGCTGGACAAAATTCCTACCTAGGAAACAGTGGTCTCTGGCAGGCTGATGAGATGAGGAGGGTACAGGCTGAGCAGAGACCTGGGAGAACCAGACCTGGTCATCCCATCTTACCTCCTAGGGTCTGGCAATGAAAGGGAGAGCGATCCACCGACCCCGCCCTCCAGCCGCTCTCACCTCCCACCCTGCCTAAGCGGCTCTGGCCTGCGTCCTGCGTGGATGAATCTGAGGGGCTGCGGAGAGAGGGGGCGCACGTCTGCCCGCAGACTAGGAACATACCGCATCTGTTCTCGTTACCGGCTCAAAGGAAAGCGCTTCTGTTCCCCTCTATTGTCACCTCTCAGATTTCTAAGAGGAAAAAAAATTGAGCACGGAGTTCGTATATACTCTCCACCCAGGGAATACAGCAGCGTCGGAAGCGGAGTGCAGAAGAAAGTCGTCTCTATAGGAGCGGTACAGGACTTCTTTCACTGCAGCCCTGGTCCTTTTGAATGCATCTCCCAACCTGGGCCCAGAAAGCCAGGTCTCCCTACATGGAGAAATCAACTTGGTTGTTGTGGGCAGCGGTTTTTCACCTTTCAGGAACCACCAGTCTCTTCAAAGCTGGGTACAAGCTAAAGATCCTAGCGTGAAAGACACCCAAAGTTTGGCGGTCAGGGGAACGGGGAACGTTGCATCCTCACCTACCACACACACACACACACACACACACACAGAGAGAGCCTTCTGTATCAGACTGGGAGCCCTGGGTAAGAACTGGGGGCTGGCTGAAAGAAAACACAAACTTAGTTGCCTCTTCAAGGAAGGAGTTAAAAAAAAAAGAAAGAAAAGAAAAGAAAAAGAAACCAGACAGATTGGGCTTGCTTTTGTTAACCTGCTTGCTTTTCCCCTCACTGAAAAGTGGACAATAGTTAATCAAGGGATCAAGTAAATTTGGTAGATATGAAAGGGACACAGACCTCCTGGGGAAGGAAAGATGCAATTAGAATGAAATCATTCCCTTGGGTTGTCCTGGGCTCTTCAAACCACCAACAAAAATGTAATTAGGCAAAAATGTTTTGGAAGGAAGTTAGCAGACTGAGGATTCCTTAGACGTAATGGTGACAGTTCTGTACTTCTGTAATTCCATTAGCCAAAAAGAAAACTTTCTATGTAAAAAGCCAATAAGGTTTAGTGGCCTCAGGGTTGCAGTGTTGGGGAGGGAGAGTAGGAGGGAGGGGGCAAAAGGAACATATCTACTGCACCAGGGACTCTTGCTTTCCAGCATCTCACTGTATTGTTGGTGGATTTTTGTGTAACAGTATAACATATTTTATTACACCAGATGGAGAAAACACAACAATATTTGGAGAGGGAAAAAACATTTCCTGTCTTTTTGTTCTTGACATAAAAAAGTATTTTATGACTATTTTTCCAGCATATTTTCTCCTCCTCTGGGGGCACACTTTAAAGCCTTAAAACATGCATTTGCCAGAAAGTCTTTGAATCATCACAATACTGTCTTCCTATCTCCAACCGAGACACGCTGCTCTTGGCTCCATTAGGGAAACTTGTGTTTTACAAGCTGCGGAGGACAACTGCAATCGCTAAGGGTTTCTTTCTTTCTTTCTGTTTTAATCCAGGAGAAATGTAAGCTTAAAACACTTAGTATTTATGAGCCATTGATTTTATTTTTTACTGCCCAGTTAACCATGTCTTTTCTTTGACGCTTGTCCAGGGGGACTCTCATCACCCAAGGCTAGATCAGAGGAACCAAAGGAAAGGGGTTCATCATCTCTAATCTCCATCTCTCATGTCCCTCCAAAGCAGTTCACAATAAAGAAAACTCACTCCCACATCCTGATCCCTGTTCTTCTTTGATCTTCCCCATCATTTTCTTATTAAAAACAACTGCTCTGCTGCCACCACTGCCGCCAGTTTCAAGTTGTCTGAGTAACTATTTTCATCCTTAAATTTTTAATTTTGAAAATCAAGTCATATATTAGCACTTCTATAGTGGCAAATACAATATCCTCACTTGAAAACCTGGGGAAATCTGAAGAGAACAACCTATTAATTTCCCACAAGCTAAAAAGGGCTAAAATGCTACTTTCTGAATTCGGGTCTTTGCTTTCCCAGTCTAGTCTCTCCTGTCTCAGTCATACCGCCTTTCATGGTTTCCTGAGCTATTTCTTTCATTGAGAAGAGAATAAAAATGAGCAGGCATTGAACTTCATTCCTATCAGCGAAGTTATTTAGAACTGTTTTCTGTAACAAGCCCTGAAACTCCAGCCAATGATGCAATACACCACCAAACTCCAATGAAGCAAAATAATTTGAATGAGCCCTCGGATTTCATAGTTTTGGGATTTATCCTTAAAACAGACATATTTTATTAAGTCAAATAAACAGGCCGCATAACTTACCAAAAAGATAAAAACAAAAGCTTCTGCTTTAAATTGTGGACCAAAAGACTGCAATCAGATCGTGGGGGGAAGGAGGCACTAATATTAGCCAAAGTTGAAACAGTATTGGTATGGGAGGTCCTTCTGTATATGTGCTGCTTTTATTGGTTAATGAATAAAGCTGCTTTGGCCTATGGCAGGGCGAATATAGCCAGTCTGGAAGAGATGTAGAAAAAGAGTAGGTGTAGTCAGAAAGATGCTGCCATGTAGCTGCTGAAGGAGAAAGACGCTAGAACAGAATCTTACCTGATATGCCACAACCTCGTGACGACACACAGATTAATAGAAAGGGGTTAATATAAGATGTAAGAGCTAGCTAGAAACATGCCTGTGTCATTGGCCAAATAGTGTTGTAATTAATATAGTTTCTGTGCGATTATTCGGGTCTGGGCAGCCGGGAACTAATGAGCAGTCTCCGTCTTCACAACATTCTTCTGATTTATTTTTAATAGCACCTAGTACCATACACAAGTCTATGGAGAGTGCTTTTGTTTGCAATTAGTTAGATCCCTCCTTTTTCCTAACTTTAGTGTCCTAAGACCAGCAGTACATTCCACTTAGAATCGTCTTCTGGCAAATGTCCTCTCAGGTGAGGTCTTCGACTGGATCAGGAGCTGTCTCTGCCCTGAGGACTGTGGGCTTAGAACTGTGGTTTTTCCCTTCTTTCTTCTACAGTACAGAAGAGAAGGACCCACTTCTGCTTTGTTCAGCATTGTATTCTCTGTATCTGGTAAACACTAGATTTTTATTCAATAGTTAATAAATTAACAAATAGGCATATTAAAATAGACAAGTGTGCTGCTTCTTCTTTTGACTTTGGCACAAGAAGCCAAGTGCAAGAAACAAAACCAAAAGCAAATGCTCTCATCTCTTTTATTCGGTCATCTGAGGAAGTCTCCAAAGTGAACACTGACTTGACACCCAGCCAGTTCAACCTTAGATAAGTAAACCTCATTTCTTTCCTGTAAAATAGGTATCACAAACCTCACATTTGGTTGTTTTAGGGATAAATGTGTACATCTAACATACATAGCTACTCTGCAAATGAACATTATTGTCATTAATTCTTGAAGTATTTGACGGCGTGGAATGAGTACTACAGATGTCATGGTAAATACATGTGAATCTTTCCTCAGTACCTATGTCTTCCAGATCATATGGCAAATATAGAACAGGGCAGCACACGGTAGCAACACAACTAGAAAGAGGGATACAATTAAAATAGAAAGTAACATGATTAAAGACTCAAAGTCTGCACGTGATGGTTTGTGTGGGAGAATGTGACCACAAGTGGTTGACCCCCCTAATTTATTACAAGAGCTAGTGAGAACCTGCCCCAAAGCACACTCATCTCCCATTTTCTCTTCAGGCCTTGCCTCTCACTACTAAGATAAATAGCCCTTATTTAGAGTAAGATATGCTTTCGGTTTTGGAAATCCTTGAGTGTCTACTTGGGAGTGGGGTGAAAACTAAACAGTATTATTTTTATTTTTTTCTGCTTTGATGAGACAGCATTTCACTATGTACTGCTGACTGGCTGACTGACATGGAACTCCCTGTACAAACCAGAGTGGCCTTGAACTCAGAGATCTGCCTGCCTCTGCTTCCCTGGTTCTGGGTTTAAAGGCATGCACCACCACATCTGGCTTAAACATGGTATTCTTTTCTATTTCATAGATAGCTTATAACATAGACTGAAGATAACGTTATATAATCTTTTTAGTCTTTTCCCCTTTTACTATAACCTATCACATACCCTATCACAGGTACAGAATTTTCAACCTGTGTCCCCTTGAGACAGGGTTTCTCTGTGTAGCTCTGGAGTCTGTCCTGGAAAGTATTTCAGATTATGTATTTGGGGAATTAGATATACTCAACCCTACTCCCACTTGTTCCTCTCTTTTTCTCTTCTTGATATGGCAAGGCCACTCCCACCTATCTCAGGGTTTTGCTTTGGCTTCCCTAGGCCTAGATAGCCTTCCTATATATCGTCATAGCTCGCTGTCTCATGTTTTCACTAAAATGTCATATTTGCAGTAAAGCCAATACAGACCAGAAGATCTAAAAATTACCCTACCTACACCCTATAAAATATACGTATTAGGGTTTTTTGTTTACTGCCAACCCTCCGTTACCAACATATAAGTTTGAGAACAAAGTTCAGTCTTGTTCCTTTGGGTATCCAGGGTGCCTAGCCTAGCAGCTGGCACACACTGATATAGAATGCATGAAGCGTGGCTGGAATGTAGTCAGGGCAGGAAGTAGCGAGAGGTAAAGCTAGAGAGTGCTAAAGAGGATTTGGATGCTGGGGCCAAGAGCTTAGATTTTATCTGGTAAGTAATGGGGAGCTTTAAAGGCAAGTGGCATGTTCAGATCTGCTTTCCAGATAAATCACTCAAGGAAAGGATTTGAAGAGAATGGAAAGGGCAGAACCAGACAGTGAAGATGCTGCTGCAGTGAGAGAGGAAGCAAGACAAGGGACAGTGGGAAGACAGGAAGGGACTCATCTAATTAGGTTAAAGGAAGCAGGTCTTGTGGAAGCTGGGAGGGAGAAAGAGAACTCCCAGCCATTCCCAGACTTGCCCAATAGGTTACTGGGGGGGTGGTGAACTAAGTGGAGAAAGAATGGGAGTGGGGAGTTTGGAACTCAGACCTCCCTCCAGCTTCCTCCCCCACCCCGTCTCTCAGAGATTCAAAGGGGGGGTTGCACTATACATGCTAATCAGTAGGCACTGTAACTCTGAGTTATATCCCTAGGCCAGAGATTTTTTTTTTCAACCAATCAGTAGTTATACTTGTTTTAAAAAGAAAACTTTCATTTCAGGCTTTCACATATACTTGGTCCCAAAACCAGGAACAATAGCAGGACTGTTTTTAAATGAAAAATTTATATATTTGTTCTATATGACTTCTTTGCCCAGAAAGCAGAAAAGAATCTAACTTTTTGTATGTAATTAGTTCTTATTCTAGGCTTCACTTTATGGGAGACTTTCAGATAACCACCCAGAGAAAATAATAATGTCTTCCCCCCAAAAGTCACCGTGTTTGGTTATGAAATAACCCATAATATAAGTCCAGACTCTTTCATTTGGTAAAAGTAAATGGGAGAAATTAGAGAAATTCAAAGGCAATATTATATATTCAAAACCAATCTGAGGAAATACTTTCAAAATGACATGTAATTAGTCAGTGGAAGTTACTTCTCACAACATACTATTGAAGCAAATTGCTTTATGAGGTTTGCTTTCTCCCTAATCAAACTTCTACACAAAAATAAAGCCTAGAAGGGCCACTGCTACACCATCACTTCAGACTCTGTAGGAGGAAGTGCAACCTAGTTTCAACAATAATTTATTGAGTATTTATTTTGTGCCAGAAACTGTGCTAGATAATCAATGGGGCCCACTTTGTCGATGTGGTTTCCTCTTACTCTTTAGAAAAGCAAAAACAAACCCCAAAACAAACACGGGCTTAGTTCAGAGCTTGTTAAATGTCACTTTGCCATCAACTGGTGGCGATATCTTTCCAAAGGAGGAAAAACAATTTTCTTTCTAAAACCCAATCTTTTGTTACAACCTGCCTGGCTTCTTAAAGATGGGGGTACTACACAAGAAAGGGATGAAGAAGGGTTGGAGGCAGTTTGACGCTATGTCCCACAAGTTCATAGGTAAAATATGTACAAAATGTAAAATAACTTTTGTGTAATGAAAAGAACAAACGACATGGACTATTGACTGCCTGAAGATGAGATTGCTCAGAATTGTGGAAGGAGCAGATCGGCTGACCAGACAGAGGTAAGAGCTGGAGTGTGCATGGACACTCACTTTGGGTTGCTTCTGAGTCATCAATTGATCACAGAGCTAGCAGGGACCATCCCTTGCATTTTTGCTGTACTAATTCCAACCAAGGAATCCGCGTGGGCTAACAAGTGGCCCTTAACTTCTGCTAATCTAGCAAACTACCTGGCAGGTTTTCCTCCTCAGAAACAAAAGACTAAATAAGGGCTTGGAGGATTTAGCTCCCACTTGCTTTGGACTTTTGCTTACTAAGCCCCGGTGGCGGGTGTCACTTCACAGGACATTTCTCGGACACACACACAAGCTCAAACAGCCGTGCCCCGCCTAAGGTTAGCAGCCCAATTTTCCAGGATAGGCACGCTCCGCAAACAACCTCCTCACTCCTCGACCCCCCCAAACCCCGCCAAAACCATATTTGACTTCTTGTTCGAAGTCTACCTCTTGCACTTGGTTGCCTCAAAAATAAATCTTTAAAAACAAAAAAAGGCAGAAAGTTATCATTCGTGCATGAACTTCCAGTGCAGAAAGTGAAAGTGAGCACAAAGCACGCGCGGTGCTCCACAGCACGCGAGGAGGGAAGGGGCGGGCGCGAGCTCACCCTGGCTGGTCACGTGGCTGGAGGCTGTCCAATCCCTGAGGTCCCGGTTGGGACCCGGTGGGGTCCTCCGGAGCCTCGCCCGCTGGGAGAAGGCCGATTAGCCAGGCTGGTACTGCAGGACCCCGCGTGCACAGTGGTTTTGCAGCTCGCTGGGGTCCCGGTCCGCCCTGACCACACACTTCCCCAGTGGGACGCCCAAGACCCGCGGCTCCTGGGAAGTGCGAACCACCTTCCTTCGGCTGCTGTAGCTGCTGTCAAGTGCAAGGCACTTGCAGATGCGTCGCTCCCTTTGGGCCCCGGAAAGATGGTTCTCGCTCGGTTCTGGAGAGGGAACTAGGGTTATATGCCTTCTTCCCCTCAAGCAAATGTGCACAGTGATAATTAGAGGGAGTCTGAAACGTGGGTTTCCAGGGCAAGACCCAGTGAGTCCCGCTCTTGCTACTTTTCTTAGTTTGACCTACCCCTGAGCTGGATTGGGCTACTGAAATACCTGCCAGGTAGCGGGATTCAACGTCAGTTCTTAGGAATATTTTAAAATTTTTATTTAGTTATGTGAAGGGTGGAGTAGTTAAGTATTCCACGGTGAGAACTTGTGAACTTGTAGAATTTGGATCTCCCACTCTGTGGGATCGAACTTGGGTCACCAGACTTGGCAGCAAGCACTCTTTACCCATTGGGCCAATTGGCCCGTCCTATTCAGAATGTATTTAAATGACTGGGGCCGCTCGTAAACTATTTACACTTGATTCGGTGTTGTAATTTAAAAGAACCAAAATCCTCACTTGAAGTTAAGTTTTATCCTAATCTCAAAGACTTCTGCAAACTTTAACTGTGGCGTCCACATTTTGCTTTGCTCTTGTTTTGTTTTCTTGTTTTGTTTTGTTTTTTTCTTTTAACCACGATATCAAACACAAAACAAAAGCTAGCTTTTCTTAGCTAAATAACAATGGGAAAACTGGTTTCAACCACCTCTGAGCAGACAAACCCCCACCCTCAAGGCCCTCGTCACACTCCAACCTGCCCTTAGGTATGTTTGTGTAATCGGAGACAGATTGTAGCTGCCTTGAAGTTTCTCCGGGAAAGCTGAGTTTGCTTTCATTGAAGTTGCCTGTTTTCTGAGGTTATTGAGACACAGAACGCTCCCCTCGGAAGACTGCAGCTCTCAGGCTGGAGGTCTTCAGGAGCTGACCGGGCTGTGCAGGTGTGCCACTTGTGACTGCGAAGAGCATTGGACGGCGGAAGGTCTTTAAAACGTTCCTTTTGCTACCTTAAAAAATAGATTTCCAAGTCGAGCCAGGGGTGGTGATTAAACCAGGATATCGGTGCGGGGAAAGACGCCCAGTGTTGGGATAGTAAACCAATGGGGATCTTCTGCTGCTTCATCTGTAAGCACATCCTCCGGTGGCAATAGTGATTTAAGATTTTAAAACGGGATGGAAGGGAAATTATGCTATATCCCCACATTCTGCTCAAAGGTATGTCGAATTTTGCGTTACCCGTTGGTTAATAAAATGCACAGTCAGATACACTTTATTTTGGAACGTAAACTTAGTATTGTCCGAATTTTGAAAGACCTGTGCCGATTGAACTGGGGCAACCACGTTTACTCTGTCAGTAGCGCAAAAACTGCGCCCGTAGTTTTAGGCGCTGGGAGCGGGACAAGGGAGGTGGAGAGCAGGGCATCTCTAGAGATGGGGCATGAGGGCTGTCGCGTCCCGGTTTCTTTTAGGACTCCGAGACATGGTGGGAGTCCATGGGACGAGGTAAGACTCAGAAGAGGGGGACTCAGGACCGGTGCTCCAGCCATTTGTCAAAGACAACAAACTGAAAAGGGAATTCGGAACTAGCGGCTCTTAATTAGACTACGCTGTACTAGATTGCGCAACTTATTTTAAAAAGAAGGAGGGGGCGGGCAGCAATCCTGCTGGGACTCTGGTCCTCCTAGACACTCATGGAGGTGTGAGAGAGTGGAGACACCTTTTATGCATCTTCTTTGATCTGAAGTCCCTTTCTTTAAAGTCCCATAACCAAAGAAGAAGAGCGGACTTAGGGTAGCCTAGAGGTTGCGTCACTTTGGATATAATAAGAAGAACTAAGGGTTCTGAGAAAGACCAGGATGATCCCAGAAGGGGCGTCTTTCTGTGTCGGATCCCCCCAGGCTCCGGGTTGAACTGTTTTGCGAAGCAAACCTTCAGAGAACTGGTGAGACCCTCCTGCAGTCATTGGCTAGGGTGCTGCCTGTCACTTCCTAAGTGTGGCTGCCTTCGAGCTGATTTCGCGGCTTGGATGGCTGGGCTTACAAACTAAAGTCTGTGGTGAGGGAGCCAGGCAGGCTTCTTAGTGCAAGGCAGCCTAGCCTAGAGTCGGGGCCACCAGAGCTTTGGAGCCCTTGCAACCAGTGAGCAACGTAGCGACACGCTGAGCTTGGGGGCGCCAGCCTGGAGAGATGGGGCCCGGTGGCTTCTAGAGTAGCCTTGCTTTCTTCCCGGTTTTGAAATCCAGAGGGATGAGTCCCACTTGCAATGACACGAAGCTTCCGCTTAAGCCTCATCTCACCTCCTCAGGTTCCTCGGTTCCTGGCGAGTGTGTAGGTTAGGCTCCAGCAGAGGATGGTTTGGACAGGTGCCAGTACTGAGAATGTAGCTGGCACGGTCACCTTCACTATGGGGTCAATGAACCATGGGCTGCCTCTTTCACAAGCAGGCTAGGCGTTTTTTCAGCAAGGGTCTATTTATTTATTTATTTATTTATTTATTTATTTTTCTTTGTAAAAGGAGCCTTCGGAGACACTATTTAAAGTTTTAAATGTGTTGATGCAACAGGCAATTATAAACAGAACAAAAGGCAAAGGTTTGCCTTGAAACTGCTTTGCTTTGTTATTGCTGAATAAAACAGCAGCAAAATATTGGTTAAGTGAGTCTTCAGCTGGAAAGTAGCAGGAATGACCCAGAAAATGAGGAAAATAATAAAATGTACAGTAGATACTAAGTAGAGATGCCTGGGAAGCTCTGTTCCCACTGGAAGCCGCTTTCTCCCAGGGAGAATATTTGTGGAGGAAAATGATTTGGTTATTTTCACAGTATTACAGCTCCCTTTGAATCAAACTCTTTTTTCATCAAGTAGACTTGGTTCTTTAATTAGGAAGCACAATTGAGTTTCTAACAGATGTTGTCAGCCACAAACTCTGATCCAAAATAATAGTGTAATTAGTTTGGGGGGACATCTTTAGTTTATAAGGCCTGAAATTAAAATATAATGTTTTTAAACACTGCGGTACAAAACCACGGGGAACATTTGTTCCAGAGTCTGGGAGTAGCACCACTTCCTTGCTCTGCCTTGGAAAAGCATTCAGTGGGATGGATGCAGCCCTCCTCATTCATTCTTGTACCTCTTTCAATTTTATTCAGGTCTTAGGAAGTTCAAATTTCAAAATATTTTCTGATTGAAAAAAATTGAAATCCTTAAAACAGTGTTTTTCCAATTAGTTGGAATTTTTGTATATATATCATAACTTGAGTCTTCTAGAGATAGTTAAGCAGCTAATTATAGTTTTTTTAAAGCACACGCTTAATCTGAATCACTGTTACCAAACTTTTAGTATCCTAAAATATAAATATAAACACAGATTTTCTGTAATAATCATCTGACAAGTGAGATATTTGCTAATTTTACTCGGGTGTGGTAAAATTGACAATTGGGCCTTTGTACTTTGAATATCAATATACAAGATCAAGATAAGCCAAGCAGGGTGTTCTTCTGTAGCTAACGCTTGCCTCTTCTAGACTTTATGCTGTATGGTTCAGATTTGTCTTTATAAACTATCCATTTCCTAGACATTGGAAGATGCAGGAAGTCAAGATGTTCTCTACAGTACTGAACAGATCCACTGCCAGAAGTTCTTATGATTTGAACAGCATTTAAATGTGTGCCATGCTTCAAAATCTGTTTGGTGCTTAGCAAAACCCAGTTTCTGTCTAAGAATAGCCTGCCAACCTTGTGTGGACCTCTGTGCTTGTCTTAAAAGTTTTTTAAACATCAAAGGCCAAGAGAACATTACATTGTGAGTTCTGTGCCTCCTTAAGAATCATCAGTCCTCGTTTGAGCCCCCAGCCTCCTGAGTCCTTATTTTCTAGTGACAACACCTCTTAGGGGAAGATAGAGTTAAAATTACCCCCTCTGGCCACAGTAACTAGAATCCTTTGTTTCTGACACAAAGTAAACCTTATTTTAACCAAGTAGAGTACCTTTGCCTTGGAGTCACATCTCTGTGGCTTTTATTTGTCTTAAGTTAGCAAGAAAACAAACCTCTGCTACAAACACTGCTGCTTGTCTTAGGACTGCAGATTTCTTTAACTCTACCCCCATACTGTCCACGTACAGCTGCTAGAGACCTGCGTGTAGAAACGTCCTAAGTGGACAATATAATATGAGTGACACTTGTGTGCTGAGCATAGTTCTGGAGTAAAAGTCAGACAGGGGACTCGGCATTCCCAAACAAGTCTCATTGATAAATGTAAGGTACCCATCATTCACAAACAAGTCCTAAGCTTCTAAACGATTCCCCAGTTTCTTCATGCATCATGAGCACCATGAGGGCAAGGCCAGGATTAAAATTTGTTTTAAGCTGTTTCTCTTTTTTTTGTCTTATACCAGGGTGTGGGTTTAATTACTAAAATAATTTTAGTCCGCTATAAACAGTATGCTGGCATTTCTGGGCTGATCTATATTTACGAATTCTTCCAGGTCTATCATCTCCTTACTGACTGCAGGTGATGATGTTAAAGTTCTCTGGGTTCTGCTCTCGGTGACTCCTCAGTCCTCTTCAAAGGCAGTAGGTTGGAGTGGTTTCCCTCAAAAGCTCCTAGTCTGTGCATTTTTAAAAGAAAATTTAGATTGTTTCCTGACTTGTTGGGAATGATGGAGTCATCAAAGGCATTACAACTTACTAACAATTATTGGGAAGCAGATTTCTGGGCTTTATAATGAGTATTTGGGCTAACGCGTCTGTCTATATTTTAAAAAGAGCTATATAGCTTCTATTTAGGGAGAGTTTTATTCTACACTGAAATCTTAATATATTATGTCTCATGACCTTCAAAATGTACCTTAATTTGCAGAAACATTTCTCACGAAAATTGAGCTGCATTTTCCTGTAATTTTTACAGAATTCTACAGAGTTGCAGTGGGAGACTCTGTATACCAAGCAGCCTGTCTGTCACCAGTTTCTTGAGTAGAATATGAGGTTTTCCCCAATGAAATTTCAAGTATGGTTCTGTGACTTGTAATATGTGGATAATATATGAATAAAAACCCGTGTGTTGAGCATTACCACTGCAAAAGAAAAATATTTTTGCTCCTTGTAACTGTGAGGAATACTTTAAGTGTTAGTAGTGATGGGGGTCATTGCTTGAAAGAAAAGGTCACTGCAAGCAGTGCTACACATCTGACAGCAGAGAGTCGGTTTGTATCTAGTTCACCTATTGAAATCACAGGGAGCGGGTTGTTGGAGCTTAGAAACTTTCTATTAGAAAAGCGTGTATTTAGGTGGTTTCTGTTTTATATTGACTTAGGTAACAGCAGCATGCAAGTAGCTTGGATATATGAATTTCACGTATCTTTATTACTACTTAGACTCTTTTCTGGTGGAGGCTTCCAACAGCTTTGTCAACCCTTCTCAGCACTTCACACTTGACATGTCTCAATATTCTTAATACATCAGCGTGGGAGGTTGTGGCTAAATAGTAACCTTTGCCTTTGGTTGTTAGTTAGAAAGATACTTTAAATATGACACATATGAGGGCAGCTTTAAAAAGTTGCTCTGCACTTACTAAGTATTTTCTCTGCACTGACATAAATTGATCTAAGACCTGAAAGGCGTTAGGAGTAGGAAATCCAGACTCTGCATAAACCCCTAATTCAGAATGACACACTCATTTTCCTGCCACACATTTCACCATGAAAAAAATTTGTTTTGCTAAGATTTGTAGGACTGGGAATATAGTTCAGTGCTAAAGCACTTGCCTTACTGGTGCATGGCCCTGGGTCCAGCCCTCAGCACAAAGGAAGAGATTTGGGGGAGGGACAGAGGGAGGGAGAGGTAAAGAGAGTGGGAGGGAGAAAGGACAATGAGGGAATAGAGCACACCTGTAATTCCAGCACTTCTGGAGGCAGAAGAAAGAGGGTTACCCCAGGTTACAACGGGCTGCATAGTAAATTCCAGACCAGTCTATGCTATGAACTCCCAGATTAGTAGTCTCAGTTTGTTCCCGAGTAAGACGCCAAGGAATCTGTCCACCTGGCTTAAAATCATGACATTGATTTCCAATTTCTATATATCCATTTCCTTTTTTCGCATATGTTCTCAGCCTAAAGACTGGTAGTCAACTTTTGTAACAAGGTAACTTTTGGGGCTGATGGTTGTCAGAGTGCCCACCTACTATGTACCAGGCCCAGGATTTTATCCCCAAAGATTTATCCCCATCTTATAATAAAATAAAAACATTTGCCATTTATGATTCTGCTTCAGCTGCCTGGCAACTTCTGTCTTTCCTTGTTTGGTTGTTAGAATCAACCTGCCTAAAATTTTTGTGCTAGCATTTTATAATTACATTTTCTTTTCATTTAAATTTGAAAGACAATGTAATGAATTAGAATAAAAAATATTACCCTAAAGTGATATATAATTCTTTTTATTTGGGTTAAACTAGAACAAGACACCAGGTTCTGGTTATTGATTACTGATGAAGTGTTATACCTCAGAACAGAGAAGTGATGCCCCAAGTGTACAGCCAGCCCTAAACTCTTCCAAAAGTTTTCCCATTTGCTGCTCTCTAGGCCTTCCCCAGATTTGATGCTCATACCCACTGTTGTGTGCTCCTGCTGTTCACGGTAGACATAGTGTCCTAGGAAACCTTCTCTTCAGCCAATAGTACTCTCTCTTGAAGTCATACTCTGATGCATGGCCTGGCACAAGTCCTCTTAGGCTTGAGTGTCATGGTGTGATAAGCTCAGGTGTACTGAAGCAGAATTCTCTGTCCTTGGTGATTCGAGCCTCCAGCACAGTAAAAGACTGTCTTATTATTTACTAACAAGCTTATGCAACTTCTGCTCTTACTCCACATACATGTCTAGGTTTCACTAGTCAAACAGAGAATACCGAAGTTATACATACTTGAATTGAAAAAATAACCAATTAAAATTCAACAGTTTCCAAATATTTAGCACTTACATCTTTTTAAAAGATTTTGTAGATGCAAGTTTCTCTCCCTCATGGCCCCACAGCTGTTCAGTACCAATGAAACATACAGAGGCTTATATTAATTATAAACTGATTGGCCTATTAGCTCAGGCTTATTATTAACTAGCTTTTACAACTTAAATTCATTTATTTACAAATTCTTGTCTATGTTTAGCCACATGGCTTGGTACCTTTTCTCAGTGAGGAATTCTCATCTTGTTTCCTCTGCAACTGACTGGTGACTGCCTCTCTGCCTTTCTTCTTTCCAGAATTCTCTTAGTCTGATCACCCTGCCTGTGCTTCCTGCCTGGCTACTGGCCAATCAGCTTTTTTTAAAAAAAAAATTATTTATTTATTATGTATACAACATTCTGTCTGTGTGTATGCCT
>LOJH01031130.1:0-11636 GCA_001685095.1 Ellobius talpinus
AGAAGAATCCTGTTGTGGTCATCTCTTCTGCTGGCGGACGTGGCGCGCCACACTCGACTACATAGCAAGACCCTGTCTAAAATCCAAAAATAAAATTAAAACAAATAATGGTAAGAAGCCTTGAAGGCTCCCTTCCGCCCAAGTTATGGATTTCATGTTATCCTGTCAAAGAAGTTTGCACAAATTCCAGCCCCTCTGTGTTATTTTGCACCTGATTTTTCCCTCCTTTGGAGGTGACTTCATATTTGTCCCTTAGCAGCTACCTGATCCATTTCACAATACCACATTTCCCCCACTACAGAGGAGTCCTGGGCTCCTGGCAGCCTCCATCCCTCCTCTGCAGGGCGGTGGCCAGGGCTAGACATGGTGAGCCACTGAAAGGTTTGCCTCAGTTGGGATCTGGACCCAGATACCTACCCCACAATCCCGTCAACACTCAGCTTGGCCAGTGCTCAGGGCCTCTCCCAGAAAAGTGTGGGCTGCAGCCTCTGGGCAGGGAGAGAGCACCCTACAGCATGGTCCTCCCTGCCCCATCTCAGTCTGAACACCTCGAACTTGGGTCCCTGTCCCTGAAGATATTTCCCATCAGCCCTTCTTGAGGGGGCATCTTATGTTTCCACTGGTCTCCCTGGGCTACTCACCCAAACCTCCACAGCCCCAAAGAACTCAGGGAAAGGAACTTTTTCTCAGGAAAACAATTGGACCTATAGACAATTAAGCAAGTGACCCTGGCATGATTTCTTACCCAGAGATGGTCTGAGTGGATTCGGATACCAAGGGGCACCGAGCTGGGCCCTGGAGTCACAGTAGCTCTCCCCAAGCTCCTGGGAACCCCGAGAGGTGTGGCAAAGAGGTGAGCAGAGCCATACTTGGACCTGGCCATAATCTTGCCCTTCAGCCCACCAAGGGCCCCTCTTCTTATAGCCCCTACCCTTATCCCAATCACAGGGGATGCCCGGCAAGGCCTAGCCACAGTCTGTTCCCCAGGGCCCGGGTGCCCCCTCCTTTTTTCTTCCTGATGGTTCCAATGCTATTCTACCCCATGTCAGGCCGTGGGAAGAATGCCGTGTCCTCTGAATGGGGGCCAAGAGTGACAGGTGGTGGCAACCCACACTCCATGGCCCCTGGTGTCAAAGATCCTCCTCTTAGTCTCCGCCTCCACTGCCCACGCCCCTGCCTCCGCCTCTGCCCACCGGGCCCAATCCCTTACAACCACCCCAGGATTGCTCCTGAGCAGCGACTGCAGACTGCCGGCCACCACGTTGCCCCTCTCGATCCAGGTACATCTCTCCTCCCAGTTGCTTGGCCTTGGCCTTCTCTCTCCAAAACTGGAAGAGAGGGGGAGGGTATCTAACAGCCTAATACACTTTTCTCCTCTTTCTGCAGCAAGAAAGACTTGAGTTAGACAAGCAGAAACACACGCCTACCTACCTCATGGCTACAGAAAATGGAGCAGTTGAGCTGGGAATCCAGAGCCTGTCAGCAGGTGCCAAGCCGGGGCAGGAGACGGGAGGGAGGAGCTTCAGAAAGGATGTTTTTGAAGCCAGGGTTGGGCAGATTCCTCACAGGGAAGTCTGTGCCCAAGGTTGTTTTGCATGGGAATGGGGATAATCTGTGGGTGGAGTTGGCTGGGTCCAGGAACCCCTTGCTGGAGGGACAAGGGAGATGGGGAGCCTCCATCGGTGGCTGTTGGGGGTTCACTTCAGTGCTAGTATGCAGAGTGGTGGGAGGCCTGTCCTGGTGGTTCAGGCATTGACAGGTTGTTCCTGGGTAGAGACCCAGAGCAGATCTCTGTCAGGCCTGGCAGGGGAAGGGAGGAGGGGGATGCTGATGATGTCCCTCCTCCTTTGCAGAACAGACACCTAAAGGTGCTGCAGGTGATGGAACTCCAGCTTCAGAGGAAGACCCCAGCTCCCCAGCCACAGAGAAAGACCTGGGCCCCTCTAACATGAAGAAAGACCCTGACACAGAGAAAGACCCAGGCCCTTCAAACACAAAGAAGGACCCTGGCACAGAGAAAGACCCAGGGCCCCCTAACACGAAGAAAGACCCTGGAACAGAGAAAGACCTGGCCCCCTCTAACACAAAGAAAGACACTGGCACAGAGAAAGACCCAGGCCCCCCTAACATGAAGGAAGACCCCGGGACAGAGAAAGACCTGGGGCCCCCAAACACGAAGAAAGACCCTGGAATAGAGAAAGACCTGGCCCCCCCTAACACGAAGAAAGACCCTGGAACAAAGAAAGACCCAGGCTCCCCCAAAACAAAGAAAGACCCTGAAACAGAGAAAGACCCAGGCTCCCCCAACACAAAGACAGATCCTGGAACAGAGAAAGATCCAGGCCCCTCTAACACAGAGAAAGACCCTGGAACAAAGAAAGACCCAGGCCCCCCTAACATGAAGAAAGACCCTGGAACAGAGAAAGACCCAGGCCCCCCTAACACGAAGAAAGACCCTGGAACAGAGAAAGACCCAGGCCCCCCTAACACGAAGAAAGACCCTGGAACAGAGAAGGACCCGGGCCCCCCTAACATGAAGAAAGACCCTGGAACAGAGAAAGACCCGGGCCCCCCTAACAAGAAGAAAGACCCTGGAACAGAGAAAGACCCAGGCCCTCCTAACACGAAGAAAGACCCTGGAACAGAGAAAGACCTGGGCCCCCCTAATACGAAGAAAGACCCTGGCACAGAAAAAGACCTGGGCCCCCTTAGCATAAAGAAAGGCCCTGGTACTCCGCACCCAAAGAAAGGTCCAGATCCACCCTCCCTGAAGAAAGATGCCAAAGCCCCTGCTCCAGAGGAAAAGGATGACCTGGCTCCAGCCTCAGCCAGCAGCCAAGGCCCTTCAGGAGAGGGTGATGGGGACGGGAGTCCTGCTGAAGGCAGTGTGGGGCCTCCTGCAGCCTTGCCCCAGCCCTCTGCCACAGCTGAGGCCAGCGTCCAGGATCAGGATGCCAAGCAAGCACTCTCGGGCAAGCAGGGACCTGGAGAGCCCAAGGCAGGCAGGAAAGCAGCGGAGTGTCGAGAAGCGGGACGAAGAGGCTCACCTGCCTTTCTTCACAGCCCTAGCTGCCCTGCCGTCATCTCGTGGTGAATGTCCCTGCTCCGGGAGGGAAACAGCGGGGAGCTCCCTTTCCAGGCTTACCCCCCTTGGCTTGAGTACTGGGTATTATCACATCTAGCGCTGGGAAGGTAGTTCTGTCCTGGACCCCCTTTCTCCCACACTGTCCCCGAAGAAACCAGGATATTACCTTTGTTCAGAGAACAGAATGTCAGACAGGGGATGTCCCTAAAGGCCACCCAGGTTGCCTGTTTGTTTTCTCAAGACTTCTGGGGACTTATTTCATGAGTGGCAAGTGGCGAGCTGGAGAGAGTAGCCCTTCTTAATTTAAGACGAAAAGGCGACTAACAGTTCACTCATAAGCCAATGCAATCAGTTCTGCACAACTGGACACTCGTGAACTGTAGACACAATACTGACACTTCTTGCACCATCTGATAGTAATACATTAGTGGCAGTTACATGGCAACCGTTTTTATGAATCAGGAGCTTATAGCTTCCTGTCGGTCGGTAGGATGAGCCACGTCATGGCAGCCAGACCCATCAGTAGTTCCTCCGTGTGTTGAGAATTGGCCTTTGAAGTGGATGGTGGAGGTGGATGTATTTGGGGAGGGGGAACAAGGTTGTCCTTGAAGCCTCTAACCTGCACAGTGTGTCTCACTTCTTAGCTCTGAGAAGACACAGGTTGAGAAGCCCCTAAGCGAGACAACAGAACTCATCTTCACAGGGGTGTCTGTGACCCCCAACTCCCAAGATCCTGGGCCAGCCAAAGCAGAAGGCGGGACAAACACCCTGGAAGAGAACCAGAAGGCAGAGGCAGAGAAAGCCCCAGGCCAGGCTGGCCAGGCTAAGGTGCAAGGGGACACCTCCCAGAGGATCGAGTTCCAGGCTGTTCCCTCAGAGAGAGCGGAGGTGGGGCAGGCCCTCTGTCTCACTGCCAGGGAGGAAGACTGCTTCCAAATTCTGGGTAGGTAGGGGCAGGTTGGGGCTGAAGTGTCCCGAAGATGGGGGAGGGAAGGGATAGAATAGTCCCAAGGATCCTTCCATATGCAGGGACCTGATCTACCCTGATCCGGGTCTCCCCTGGGCTCCCCAATTCAAATAGCACAGGGCACCGGGTAGTGTTTCTTTCTGATAGAGGTGGGACTGGGAAACTAAATGCCCAAAGACAGATTGTGAAGACTGTCAGACTCAAAAACCAATTTTGATTGCCTTCTACTTCCGCTAACACGGCATTAAAGAAAGACAATCACGCAGCTGTGTGGAGCAACAGAGACTTGCTGCAAAGTGGGCTTGGGGGCTCTGTCTGAGGAAGGGTTCCAATTACAGGTGCGGGGCAACGAAATGGTGGAGGGGAGGGTGTCAGGGAGTCATAGCGGTTTCATGAGTTGCACAGGTGTTTGTGTGTGGGACCAGTGGCCAGGGAAGCTGGGGCCGCGCTCCACAGGTACTCAGCGAAAGCCCTGGGTGGCAGGAGAACCAACTTGAGCAGCACGAAGGGGGAAGGGGTCCCAGCAAGGGTGCCGTCGGGCTGGGGGTGGGGTAACATAGGGTCAGAAGAGCCCAGAGTGTCCTGACACCCCCTCCTCCAGACTGAGGTGCCCTGGGAGACCAGCCAGTCTGCCTGGCTCACGGCAGAGTGCCACCCAGACAGGGTGGGAGGACCTGGCGGCTGGGCTGTGGCCAGGGGCCCTGCCTCCTGCCCTCGCGGCGACAGAGACCTCCACCCCGCCCAGAGATCACATCCTTGGCATGACAGGGCCTGAACCACCTCCAAGGGCTGTCTGATTTATCACCAGAGTGGCTTCCCTGCCGCCTCGGACTATTTTTAAAGGTTTCCATTCCCATGAATCAGCCCACTGGCCTTCGAAGCCCGCTGTCCCCATGATGCCCACTAGATGGCAGCATGTCACCACCGAACTGCTGCGTCCCTGGGCGCACCGTGGTGAACAAGAGTCTCCACCCACACCGTCATCCAGACACAGCAGTCGCACTGTCTGGGATTCCACTTCACAGCTGTTGTGGGGGCTTGTTTGGGTGTTTGGAGGTTTTTTTTTTTTTAATGGAAACAGCCCTTCCTCCCCGCTAGAGCTTGCATTTAAGTCCAATCAGCTAGCGGTCTCATAGTTCTTCAGCGAACCAACAGATTTGGGGTGTGCAAAGGTCATTTTGGGTGTACACAGCAGAACTAGAATTGGAAACTGGGTCCCGTTCTGATCAGGTGTCCTCCAGGCATCACTCGGTAAACTCATCTTCCCAGGGGGAGTGGGGGCAGATCAGTAGGCAGGAGGCAGTGGTGTCAAAGACCTTTCCCAGAGGTCCCCACCCCTGGCTCTAACAGCTCAACTCTGTCTCCTTAGATGACTGCCCGCCACCCCCGGCCCCCTTCCCACACAGGATTGTGGAGCTGAGGACCGGAAATGTCAGCAGTGAATTCAGCATGAACTCAAAGGAGTCACTGGGAGGGTGAGCCAAGGACCCAAGCCTGGAACCATGCACGGGGCAGGGGTCGGTGTACCAGCTCCCATGGCGCAGACACACCCACTAGGACGTGGCTCACATGCATGCACTTGCTTCTGTGTAGTCACACGTTCTATCCATCACATCCTGAGGTGTGGTGACTGTGGTCACCTCCCTGGATGTGCCTTTGGCCATTCCTATAGGAAATGCACAGGCTGGTCCACCTCACCCCATGTTCTCCAGACACCATCATGAGGGAGTTAGGGCCGGAGGGGTGAATGCTCCCATCTCTCAGAGGGGCAGCCAGAGTCGCCATCAGGCCTGGGCAGAGGAGAACAGAGCACAGGTTCTTGCTGACCCTTGGGTCTTGGAAGCATCCTCACTTCAACTTCTCTTTCTAGTGGGAAGTTTGGAGCTGTGTGCACCTGCACGGAGAAAGCAACAGGCCTCAAACTGGCAGCCAAAGTCATCAAGAAACAGACTCCCAAGGATAAGGTAGTGGTGGAAACCTGACCATCTCTTATCTCTACCCACCCACAGCATTAGGCTTGGGCGCTGATGCGAGAAGCTTGTGTCATTAAAGATACCACATAAGGAGAAGGGTGGACACAGCCTGTTACAGGAGGCTGGTGCCCCAAGCCATAAACCAGATACCCCAGTTCTCAGGGACTCTTCCTACTGGGCCCTCTGTGAAGCTCAGTAGCACCGGGGAGCATGGTTGTTTATTGGTGTAGGTTCTGTGACAGACACTGGGGAACCTGCCCCCATGCAGCCTGTGTTAAGGAAAGGAAGCTCAGTGGAGAGTTTCTCCCCCACTGCCAGTGTGGTCTGCACGGGTCTAAGCAGCTCTGGTTCCAGGAGAGGGCAGCTGTGTGCGGGCTCACATGACTTGAGGGTTGTGGGTGAAGTCTGCTTGAACATGTGCCTACAGAGCTGTGTCTCAGGGAAGCTGTGGGGAGGGGAGGGCATGAGGAGCAACAGAGAGGTTCCTGCCTCAGTCCCGGCTTAATGATGCTTCCTGGTCTACAGAGTGACGGTTTTGCAGACGAAGGTGTTTGAGTGGCGGGTCACAGGAGACTTTCAGGCAGAGGACCATAGGAATGAGACTCAAGCAGAGCAATTTCCTGGAGTTCAGGATTCACTCTAGCATTACAGAGATGGAAGAAGGAGGAGAGAGAAGGGAGGAGGAGCCCAAAGGACAGGGACAGCAGGGGCTGAGGTTACAGGGTGTCCTAGGCAAAGGGACCCACCAAGACCATGGGAGCAGAGCCACGGTGCTACAGAGCGTTGATTCCCTTTCCTCCGAGCACAGCCGGGAGTTTTCTGTGTGGCTCTATCCTGCTCCGGTGTGGATCTTTTATTTACTTATTTATTTATTTGAGATGGGGGCTTACATATCCCAGAGTGATCTTGAACTCATTTTGGAGCAGAGGCTGATCCTGAATTCCTAGTCCCTCAGCTTCTCAGCTTCTGCTTTCTGAGGGTTGCGATTGCAGCGTTTGCCACTGTGTCCAGTCTGTGTGGTTCTGGGGATTGAACCCAGGGCCTCATGTATGCTAGGCAGGCACTCTACCAACTGAGCTACATCCCCAGCCTCAGATCTGCACTTTTGACTGATCTTCCCTGGCCTCTATCACAGGATCTGGTTCAGCATGGATGCTCAGTGACCATGCGCTGTGTGAATTAACTGGAGCCAGCTGTTGGTTCATTGATCATGGAACATTTTTTTTCTTTGCCTTCCACTGTACCAGGTGCCAGAGAAATGTCACAGGACTGAAAAAGTCCCCAACCTCATGGGACCAGCACATCAGAGAACAGGGACAGATAGATGACTAAAAGCTGGAACAAAATGAAGAGCATGATTCCAGGTGTTGAGAGAACCAGGCAGGGATGGGGAGTTTGGTCAGAGGGACCAGGTCAGACGCAGGCCTCTCTGGCGAAGTGGTAGGAGGCGAACTGAGAGCTGGATGAAGGGGTGGAACGAAGGGGAAAGAGCTGCAGCTGGACAGCCTTGCACTGGTACCTAGAGCTTAGCAGCTCCCTGGGGATGCGGGTGCATGGAGAGGCCTGACCAATAGCACATGCCAGTCACATTCCTACCTATAACAGCCGGCAACGGAACCACTGGCCTGACCGTTACAAGTGACAGTTGTTTAGAGAGGTGGTGAGGCATGGCAGAGTTTCTGACCTAGCTTATGTGGAACTGTGGCAAAGGCCTTAATGATGGGCTGTCGGTGGGCATGCGGAGACCATAGCTCCTAGCTCTTTGTCCCCAGTGCTTGTTGAAGATTCTGTCTTTTTTTTTTTTTCTGATGGCTGCTGGCAAGTCGATCATGGAGAAGGGTTGGTACCAAGGACTTATTTAGCACACGAAGAATCTGGGACTTGCTTAGATTCCCAAGGAAAATGGTAAAGATGGTTGGTGGATAGATTAGCGTCTAGAGATGAGGGCAGAGTTCAGAGGCAGTGCTATGTATTTGAGAATCAATCCCATTTTAGGTGTAGGGTTGGACAGGGTCTTACTGTGTGATCCAGCTAGTCTTGAATTATTGACTCTACTGCCTCTGCCTCCTGAATTCTGGGATTACAAGCATGTGCCACCACACATGGCTTTGAGAACTGACTCCCCCTGGATACAACATAGTTATGGACTTGATGCAAGTGCTCAGGGTGAGGTTATAGGGAGAGAGTGGCAGAGGCAAGGAGATCAGGAGGGAAGAGGCTGGAGGGAGGGGGTGTTGGTGCCCAGTGGGTCCCCTTGATTTTCCTGCTCCCAGGAAATGGTGATGTTGGAGATTGAGGTCATGAACCAGCTGAACCACCGCAATCTGATCCAGCTGTACTCGGCCATTGAGACCTCACATGAGATCATCCTGTTCATGGAGTAGTGAGTGCCTGATGTGGGAGCTGGGGCTGGGCGGCAGGGCCAGCAGCCCGGAGCCAGTCTGCAGAGGGGTCTGTGCACACAGCATCGAGGGCGGCGAGCTCTTTGAGAGGATTGTGGATGAGGACTACCAGCTGACCGAGGTGGATACCATGGTGTTCGTCAGGCAGATCTGTGATGGGATCCTCTTCATGCACAAGATGAGAGTCCTGCACCTGGACCTCAAGGTAGTGGGCTGAAGCTCCCTGGAACAGTGCTGACCACCTGGTGTCACTGTTATCACCACCCATCTCTCTAGCTTCTCCTAGTCCCCTTTCTCCATCTTCCAGCTTTTTTTCAAGTGGACCCCGAGTGCTCGCTAAGTGCTAGGAAAAGAGAGGCAGGGGTGCATCGCGTCGGGGGAAGCATCTCTTGGTCTCAACGTCTATGGAGCTCACTGTCTGCTGTTAGATGCCTTCCAGCTGCTGGTGTCACATAGCAGCTACCTCTGTGTTGGCTTGGGACTGGCACTGCCAGTGTGCATTCCTTACTCAGAACGAGAACCTAGAGTTGAGGGTCCACTTCCCAGCAGCCCAGTGTTCCGTGGCTCCTCCATGGGGCTCACTGAGAAGCCTCATGCCAGGGTTGCAGTGCGTAGGAAGCAGGTGCCAGTGATGAACTCTAAGAGGACTCTCACGAGTTCCTGCACACAGCTGACCAGGGGCAGCAAACAGATTCCACACAGTACACTCACTCCCATCAGCACCAGTGGCTGCCGAGAGCTTAGAGGCAACTGCTTTAGGGCATGGAATGGGGAAGAGAAACACAAGCTGCCAGGTGTCTCCTGTCGCTGTGGCAGATGCCAATGAGTATCGAGAGGGAAAGTTAATAAGCTCCATCAGTACGGGGGTGGGTACCTGTTTCACTCACTTAACTCACAGTTGCTGAGTGCCTGCAGCAGGAAAGAGCACTCCTAGTGCGGGAACTTACAACTGGGACTAGGAAGGACATGTTCCCTGTTCATTATACAATGTCCAATAAGTAAAATTCATTAAAAAAAAGATCACGGAAAACACAACAGAGTACCCAGGGTGTGCAGAGAGTAGAGATGGAGAAGCAAACATTTGTCCGGTGGAGCAGAGTCGTGGATGGGAGCTTTGCTCAGTGTCTGAGAGGGTATGAGATTCTTCCAGCAGCTCCTGCAGGTACCTATGAGGACAAATGGGAGGAGAGAGAGGAGATGGTTTTCAGTGGGACCTAGGTGGATAGGGGGCTTAGGAGGCCATGGTAGGAAGCTAGAAGAGAGGGGGGGACTGCAGGGTGTGCTTGGAAACATAGGAGTACCTGGCTGAGGGCGTGCGTGGAATGGGTTGGGAAAGAGCCAGAGGTGATTCTTGAGTTACAGGGACAGATAGGGTCCCTCCAGGAGCTAGGATAGCTGGAGAGCTACATGGTGGGACATTAGATGTCTGTTATTCCCCTGTGAAGGCTGATTTGGGGGTAGAGTAGGGCCCCTAATTAAAATGCAAGGTCCCAGGAGAAGGGAGTGTGCCTCCAAGAAATCATAAGAGTTTGCTCTTATAGGGGTTCGTAGTGCAGAAAGCAGTGTGTCTCTTTCTGTATCCCTAAGTCTGGTGGGAATAGGTTTCTGAGAAGGCTTGGGTCAGTTTTTGGGTCCCTGTGCACTTCTACCAGGGGCCGTTCTTTCTCTCCCTGCATTGGGATGCTAGCTAAGCTGCAGAAGTCCCCACATCTGGTTTTCTTTTTCTTTTTTTAATTTATTTATTTTTTCTTTATGAGTGCTCTGCAGGCCAGAAGAAGCTATTAGATCCTATTATAGATGGTTGTGAGCCACCATGTGATTTCTGGGAATTGAACTCAGGTCCTCTGGAAGAGCAGCCAGTGCTCTTAACTGCTGAGCCATCTCTCCAGCCCCCACGTCTGGTTTTCTTAAATGACCACAGAGCTCAAATAAACAATATGCTCTGCTGAATGGTCAGGTCAGGGGGATGAAGGCCCTGGATGGTGTAGGTGTGGAAGGTCACTCTACAGAGGTGGCACCCCATGTCACTCCACAGAAGTGGCGCCCCGTGTCACTCCGCAGAGGTGGCGGAGTTTCTCTGTTAGCTCCTGTTTTTGAACCATGTTAACTTCAACGTTCACCCCACTTACTCTTGACCTAGTCCTGTGTCCCCTGTGGGAAGAAGATAAAGTGAAGGCCTGGGGTGAGTTTATGTGCTCTTCACTAGCACAGCTTTTCCACCAACTTTGACAGAGCACGGGAGAGGCTGGGAGAAGGTGGTCCCTGGCCTGGAGCACTGAGGAGTAAGGCGGAGAAGTGGCAGGTGCCTTTAGTCCAAGCACTGAGGCTGAGGGATTGCTCAAGCCTGGCAATTCAGAACCAGACTGGGGTAGCATAGGGAGACCTTCATCTCAAAAAAATAGATATAAAAGGAGCTGAGATGGCTAAGTCTGCAAAGTGCTTTCCTTGCAAGCACAGGAACTTGGACTTGAGTTCGGATGCCCAGCAACCATGGTAAGAAAGCCAGGTGCAGCGGCTCATGCCTGTGATTCCAGCAGCAGGGATCTGGAGACCAGAAGATCTGGGGACCTGTTGGCTGATCGGTCTCACCATTCAGTGAGCCCCAAGTCCAATGAGAGACCCTATCTCAAAAAGCAATGTGGAGAATAATTGAGAAAGACACTCCACCTCCACGCATGCATGCACAGCAGCATAACACACAAAATGCACACATGTGTTAAATAAAGTAGCACAGGCCTAATGCTTGTGAGAGGCGGGCACTGCCCAGCTGAAGGCAGCAGAAACCTTGCTGAGTAGAGGCCTCCTCATGGCCCTACAAGGCTGCTCATTCTGATAGCATCCTTGCCTGGGCCTCTGGCCAGGGCACACTGCCTATCTGCAGACCTCAGTTTTCCACCCTCCACATGACTGAGTGGAGAAAAATTCCATCTGTGTCTACTGGGCCGTCTTGTGCTTTGAGACAAACCCCTCCCTCACAGGACCTCAGCCTCCTTAGGGAAAGTGCAAACAGGCCTGAAGGGTCTCTGAGCATCACCTAAGGATCTGTGCCCACGTGCGGGGGTGCGGGACCCCAATAAGGGGCCAGGATGAAGCTTGTAGGGAAAGGAGGGTGAGCTGGGTCTGGGTCAGAGGCCAACCTGGGCCATCCTTGCCTCCTCAGCCAGAGAACATCCTGTGTGTGAATACCACTGGCCACTTGGTGAAGATAA
>LOJH01031130.1:11811-24719 GCA_001685095.1 Ellobius talpinus
GGGCCGAGAGCTGGGGTGGCGAAGGGGCTGGGTGTTTCTGGTGGCAGCTGGGGACCTGAGCTTTCAATCTCTCTCCCAGGTACAACCCCAACGAAAAATTGAAGGTGAATTTTGGGACTCCAGAATTCCTGTCGCCCGAGGTGGTGAATTATGACCAGATCTCTGACAAGACTGACATGTGGAGCCTAGGGGTGATCACCTACATGCTGTGAGCCCTGGGGGCGGTGCTGGCCGAAGTCAGCAGGGGCACAGGGATGGGTAGGGGAAGACAAGACTGACCTTGGGGTTCTGATGGAGTGGTCTGAACCCGCAGCCAGGGTGTTTGTTTTGCGGGGGAATGCTAGGGAGAACCAGAAGGGGGAACTTTATACCCATTTTATATTTGGAAGAACCAAGGTTACCAAAAAGCACAGCATCCCATCCTTGGCAGACTCTGGACAGCAGATTCCCCACGCCCTGGGGTGGGGACAGAGGGACAGGGGACATCTTTTTGTGTGCGCCCACTGTGTGTTTCACACTCACTGTTCCCCATCTTCACTACAACCCTGGGAAGCTGGGGTGACCATGCCCATTTTACAGATGAGAAGAGTGAGGCTCAGAGAGGGGAAGTGACTTGCCCAAAGTCACCCAGCCAGATTCAAATCCAGGTCTGTCCCACTCTGGAAGCCCGGGGTCTTTCCAGCACATGCTGCCTCCTGGGTTCTGCCCACCCTGCCGCCTCACTGTCTTGCCCGACTCTCCTTCCCTCTAGGCTGAGTGGTCTTTCCCCCTTCCTGGGAGATGATGACACAGAGACCCTAAACAATGTCCTGTCTGCAAACTGGTACTTTGATGAGGAGACCTTTGAGGCTGTGTCTGACGAGGCCAAAGATTTTGTTTCCAATCTCATCGTGAAGGACCAGAGGTGAGGCTGGGAACCTTGTATGTTCAAGGGCAGAGTGCATATCCAGGCCAAGTTGGCCTGGCACGGCTCTGCCCTCACCACACTGCCTTCTCCTCAGCGCCCGAATGAGTGCGGAACAGTGCCTTGCCCACCCCTGGCTCAACAACCTGGCAGAGAAAGCCAAACGCTGCAACCGCCGTCTGAAGTCCCAGATCCTGCTTAAGAAATACCTCATGAAGAGGCGCTGGAAGGTACCAGAGCAGGGGCAGGAGGAGGAGGCCTGAGAGGTGGGAGAGCCTTGCAGTCAGGTCCAGCCCTACCGTCTCTGTTGGCAGGGCCTGGCCTGGTTTGGAAAACGTGGGCTTTTCTCTGGGTCCTGGGCTAGCTCCCACTCTGACCTGGAGTTGTTCCTCCACCTTGCCTGCCAGGGGAGGATCATTAGTGGAGGGTTCAGGCTCCAGAGAGCATCTCCGACCCCCTTCATTTCCCAAATGTTTATTGAACACCTGTTACTACTAAAGGCTCCACTGTTGCCGTGGAGACAGGAGGCAAGAATCTGGGTCTTGCAGACTTGACCTGCAGTGAAAGTAGACAGTTCACAGGAGAATGGTTGGGAGTGCCGGGGGAGGAGTTCCGCCTTTAAACAGGTTAGGGCCTGGTGAGGAGGAACAGGTGAATCAAGACCTTGAGGAGATGGGGGAGGGGAAGGGATCCAGGCCGAGGAGCAGCCAGTGTGAAGCCCCATGGCGGAACCTGGATGGTGAGAGCACCAGGCAGCAGGCTATATGGCTGGACTTGAAAGGGAGGTCAGAGCCGAACAGGAGGCCAGCTGTAGAACAGCGGTAATACTGCAAACCTTGAATACAGTTCCTCATGCTGTGGTGACCCCAAACAAAAAAATTACTTTTGTTGCTATTTTGTAACAGTAATTTTGCTTCTGTTATGAATCATAATGCAAAAATCTGCGTTTTCTGATGGTCTTAGGCGGCCCTTGTGAAAGGGTCATTTGACCCTCAAAGGGGTCGACACCCACAGGTTGAGGGACTCATGGATTGGGGTGTGGGGCCTCTTTTGTTTGCACGGTGTCATGGTGCTGTTCAGAGCTGGGTTAGGCACTATGGCTCCCCTGGCCTCTGATTCTCCTTTAATGGGGGGGGGATCTTTTAAAAGTCTTTAAAATTTTTTATTTAACATTTATTTATTAGCAAATAAATAAATAGTGGCGGGTATATAATGGAGGGTCCAGAGGACACGCTCGTGCAGTGGCCTCTGTGTGGGGGTCAGAGGACAGCTTTGGGAGTCCATTCTCTCCTTCTACCATGTGGCTCCCAGAAACAAACTCAGGCTTGTCTGCAAGCACCTTTCTTTGTCTGCTAAGCCCTCTCTGGCCAGAAGGGGGAACTCTGAAGGACATGCCATCTCCAGGTTCTCCTCTACTGAAGTGCTGACCAGAATTTCTCTCTCGTCCCCCAGAAAAACTTCATTGCTGTCAGTGCAGCTAATCGCTTCAAGAAGATCAGTAGCTCGGGGGCACTGATGGCTCTGGGGGTCTGAGCCCCAGGAGCAGCTAAGCCTGGACGCAGCTGCACAGTGGTCAAGGCTGAAGCCACACAGCTCAGAAGGCCAGAGAGAGCCAACCAGATCTCTAGAGGAGGCTGGTCAGAGCAAAGTTGCACCAGGCCGGGAGGCTTGAGGCTCCCCAGGCCCTTATTCAATATCACTTCTCTGTGAACGTGGAGTGTGGCCTGGAATCCATCTTGCTACCGCCTCCTCAGACAGGGCCGTGGCCCATCAGCCCCACCCAGACTCCAAGGACGTCCAGGCCGTTCCCCAGTCTCTCCCTAGCTCCCTCCTTTGAACTGCTGCCCTGTAGCCTCTGCTTTGCCCCACCTGGAGTGGGATGGCTGGGGGTCCAGCAGGTGGGCTGCTGTGGTGGTGGATGGGAAGCTTCTAGAAGGGTAAGAATGCAGCCCAGCTGCTAGGGGAGGACAGAGTAGGCTTTGTGTGAGAGGACCTCCATGCCCTGCCTCAGACGCTCAACAGGTCATCTGGCCTCCTGGCCCCCACCCACTGTTTTTGTGACCACCAACACACAGGAACTCTGTGAGAGAAAGCCAGCGCAGGCCTGGAGTGGTGGTGTTGGTGGTGGTGGTGGTGGCGGTGGTGGGGAGAGGCCTGGAAGACATAAGACTACCCCCAAGTTCACCTGAGGACTGAGTCTTCCCAGCCGGCTACTCTGTGCCCATCCCAGGGGCATTCATCGCCCCAGATGACAGGATGAGCTGTCCCACAGGAGTGTGAAGCCATCGGGCAGACCCCAACCTACTCTCAGCTTGTGCCTTGTAAATAAACATACAGGTTGGAGGCTACCTCCTTCCCTCTGCATGTGCCCATACTCATGTGAGATCACCTACTATGTGTCGGTCACCGAGCTCACACACCCACGCACAGTGTGGCGTTCACAGATGCAGGCTCAGGAGCTAGATCACCAAAGAAGGAGAGAATGGGTTCAAGTGGCTCCCTTGCTGTGCCCCAGTTTCCTCACCTGTGAGAGGGTCGTTACAAGAGTCGAAGCACAGAGTGACCTGTGCTGTCAGGGGTGCCATGGGGACTGATCCTTGTTCTTTGGGGTGGGATGGTGAGGTAGATATGATTTGTATCTCAGAGGGAAACTGAGTCAGGACAGCTAGAGAGGTGGCAGGGAGCCAGACTCAGCATCCAGACTGATCAGGCAATGGTTTTGCTCTGGCTGCTGCCCTATTACCCCTGGCTTGGGCCTTGGGTGTGTTCACAGACTGAGACTGCAGAGATGTTGTCATACCTTTCCTGCCTCCATGAGTGCAGATTCGGGCACCTCATGCCTTCCCCCTGTCTTGTTCATGCAGCAGCAGGTATCACATGGGGCGTGGGATCTGGGACTGGGGGTGGGGTGGGGAGAATCTAAGCCTGACCTTAGCACTGGGAATTGAAAGGTTCAAAAACCTGTTTGGGGGTGCGAATGGCAGCTGTCCTAACAGCAGGGCCCCCAGGACTACACATTGCTGCCCAGTGCCCATTGGTACCCTGCTGCCTCCCCCAACCCCAACCCCAACCTCCACCAGCTGGGCCTGGGTTGTCACTGAATGTTCCTCTTTGCCTCCCTGGCCCCACCCTGGCTGAGCATCGGGCCACACAGAACGATGATGAGATGATGAAGGATGAGTCACCCCTAGAGGGGAGGGGAGGGAATGAAGTTTAGCTTGAGCAGAGATGCAAGGTCTAGATCCGGTCAGGGAAACCAAGGCTACAACAGGCCCTTCCCCCAAAGACTTCAACAACACGACCTAGAACCCTGACTTCAAGTACAAGGCTTATTTTCCCTTTCTCCTTTCTTTCTTTCTTTTTCTTTTTCTTTTTTTAGACAGGAACACTCTCTGTAGCTCTGGCTGTCCTGGAACTCAGTATGTAGACCAGGCTGGCCTTGAACTCACAGAGATCCGCCTGCCTCTGCTCCTGACTGTTGGGATTAAAGGTGTGTGCCACCACACCTGGCTCTGTTTCCGTCTCTATAACTTGATCACAGCCTTAGCTCTTCTTTCTTCTTAAACGTCTA
This sequence comes from Ellobius talpinus, assembly GCA_001685095.1. Lineage (NCBI taxonomy): Eukaryota > Metazoa > Chordata > Mammalia > Rodentia > Cricetidae > Ellobius > Ellobius talpinus. The sequence goes on from LOJH01031130.1 coordinate 16,287, forward strand.
GGGTCATCACGACAGATGAGAGATAGGATGGGGGCTCATCTGTATGTCACTGGTGAGGGACAGGTTGGGAGTGGAAAGATGACTTTGCCCAAGACCACACAACAAGTTAGTATTTCCGGGGCAAGAAACCCCCCAAGAATCACAGGCAGGGATGATTATGCTCCAACCCCAAATCTACCCTGCCTTCCTTCTTCTCCCAGAACTGTATCTGCATGAGTAATCAGACACCTTTGGGCCTCCCGGGGAGCTTGGAGGCGAAGCAGATAGACTTGACAACATAGATGGGAGAATGGGGTTTTATAAGGACTCCCCCCCAAGACAGGAAGATTCACTGGCTATTCTAGGTTGGCTTTGAACTCACAGAGATCCACCTGGCTCTGCCTGCCAAGTGCTGAGACTAAAGGTGTATGCCACTGAACCCAGCTTCATAGGGACTTACTGATCTCTCAGAACCTGCAGGGCAGCAGAGCCGGAGCCCTTGACTTGTTGCAGAGCTGTGTCTTCCGCCTCTCTGCAGCTGGGAACCCAAGCCCCTTGCTCTCAACAGAGTTCTGTCCCTGACTGCAGCTGGGAGAAAGGATCTGCACCCTAGAGCTGCACCAAGGGAGGCCGGAGGCCACAGCTGACAGAGGGCTCCCAAGCTGGAGCCAGACTTGAGTGTAGTCCACGGCCAGGGCTCTGGGCCTGGGGCACTGCCATCCCCAGGATGCCAGACTATGAGCTTCCCAAACTCCAGGAAGAGCGTACCCTGCTCTTCACAGCCCAGGGGCGTGGCTGGTCCTGCACAGCGTCAGTCTCAGCAACAGTGCAGTGATTGTCCCCTGTGTTACTGATATGTGTGCCTGCCTTGGGCTGGGCCTGGATACTCCTTTGGGCCAAGAAGGGTTAAGAGCTTCCAGTGGACCCTCCTCCTAGCTGGGCCCAGCCCAGAGAGTGTTCCTCCAAGGCCATTTCCTGCCTCTGGGCCTGGGCCAGGCCCACAGTGACCACCCCCTGGGTCTGGAAGCCACCGAGGCCATGTCTGGTTTGGATTACACCAGCACTGGTGACGTTGCCTTTTCCTGTCTGAGTCTAGTGGCCTTGAATTCCTCTGGCCACCTTGAACTTGAGCAGGCAGTGGTGGGAAAAGACACAGGCCCTCGCTTGGCTGCCCAGAGGGAGCAAGGCCGCCAGGGTTGTTCTGCGAGGTGGGGGGCTGGTTCCTGCCTGTGAGACAGCTCTGCACCTGCTTCTCTTCCTCCCCCTCTTGCCTCAGGAGGAAGCACCTCCTGAACCCTAGCAAGGTATTGAGAAAATCCATGTGTTAACCATCTAGCATTTCTCGGCTAAGGAAACTGAGGTGCAGGGTTTCCCAGTGGATCTTAGGTTGTGAGTCGGGCATTGTGGGTGAAGTTTCCTTGGGCCAGTCTCCAGGGAGGGCTCACAACCTCTGGGATCCCAGAGGAAGGGTAGGGGCTTGAGGAAGCTGGAAGAAAACTCAGGAGACCATAGGGTCAGGAAAAAGTCACCAACCTGACGTCTCATCTCTCTAGGAGTGACACTCCTGGTGAGGGCAAATGAACAGGGCTTTCTAGGGTAGTGGGGAGAGTATGGGGGCAGGGTGGGTATAGAAGTACAGAAGGCCTGAAAGCAAACTTACCTGAGCACATTCTAGGAAGGTTTTGCATATGTTGAAGGAAATAATTTTGGGGGACAGGCTGAATCGGGGTAGTGGAGCCACAGAAGAACTCTGAGCAGAGGAAGAGCATGGTAATATTCATGCTTCAGACTGCTATCTGCCCCCAGCCAGCTGAGTAACTGGGAGAGACTGCGGCCAGGGAGAGCAGAGGAGGCTGCATCTAGTGGCTTTAGCAGAGACAGCAGTGAATCCGGAGAACTCAGATACTCCAAAGGCAGTAATAGACGTGCAGTTCTGGGTTCAAATCTACCTACTTGCTCTCTTTGAGCCTCAGGCTCCTGTCTATAAAAACGGGGTGATGATAATACCCGCTTCCCAAAGTCAGTGCCAAAGTCAAGTGAGATGCCCAGGCAGAGCCTGGCGCAGGTTCTTGAGCCAGTGTCAGGCTATTTCAGTGGTTGCAGTTACAAGGGACAGCAGTGACCAGACAAAGTCCCTGGTCTCAGGGAGCTACTAGGGGGCGAAGCACACTGACCTTAGCCTGCGCTGACTGGGGAAGAACGGGACAGCGGTCAGGGAGTATTTATCTGAGGATGCTTGGTGGGGGCTGGGAGCGAGGAGAGAGCCCTGTGGAGGGTAGTGGAGGGCTGTGCAGGCAGAAGAAAGGGTGGCATGAAAGCTGGGTTCAGTCAGTGAAGGGAGACACCTCAAATGCACGCCCTTACCCAGAAGCCCTAGGTGGTGCTGAGTGAGGCAGGGAGTCCCTGGGCTCCTTTGGGACAGCCCACTGAGGACGATGAATGGGTAGCCAAGGCACCACAGCATTCCATATGCTGTGTCTTAGTCACCTACTGTGAGGTAGAGAGGAGGAAAAGGGAACAGGGCAGACACAGCCCTTGCCCCCAAACCTGTGCTCTAAGGTGAAGACACGGAAGTGCAGACCCTAGCACTATGACCGCCTCACAGTGGGGCTGTGTGAAGGCAGCGTGTAGCTGCAGGAGAGGGAAGGTGAGATACAGTTAGCTGGACTCAGGCTTTGGGGGCGTCCTTTGGGGTGGTGTTGGCCAATGACAGAAACTGTATGTAGCACGCCACCCTGCAAGGAGGGGGCAGTCTTTGGAGAGCAGGCAGCGAGCACAGAGCTCTGGAAGTGGAGAAGCTCGTTGGAGCTGGCTGCCAGCAAGGAGGGAGGACCAGATGCTCTGCTCTGCACACCTAAGTGACATTGGGCTACCTTGGGACCAGCCCAGAGGACAGTGACCTGGGGGCATCCCTGGCCTTCCTGGCTGATGAGTGACTAATGGAGCCTCTGGTCTGTTTTTAGCTGTGGGGCCACTTCCTTCTGCCTACCAACTGTTCCTCTGAGTCACCCAGTCAGTTACCAGCAGGGTGAGGACAGAGGATCAGGAACACAGAGGAGCCTCCAGTGTATGGCTTTGCTGTGTGTGTACTCAAAGGGTGGGGCTGAGAGACCTGGGCAGAAACTGGGGAGACCTCAGGTGCGGATACTTCTTAATTCTAATTTCATCTCTGTTGACCAAATTACACATGAGGATGCAGATGGGGTCCCACATGCCAGCCCTGGGCATCGAAAACAGCACCCCATTTTACAGAGTAGGAAACTGAGGCTCAGACAAGTGAATCCACAAAGCAAGAAATCGAAAGGACAGTATTGTTTAGTCCTGCCTCTACATTCTGTCCCTGTCTTCCACAGCAGTTAGACACTATCTTGGCAGGGGATACATCATGGTAGGGGGACATATCAGCCCCCGAATACAGATTTATTTCACTTAACTATCATTTATATTGCAATTCTGAGCACCAGGCCTAGCTTTAAGCACTTTGCAAATGCTAATTTACAGAGTCCTCCCACCAGCCCCCCCTCCCCATGAACGACAGCATTCCTATCCTTCAGAAGAACAGGGAAAGGAAGTTCTTTTCCCAGGCCACACAGCTGCAGCAGCATTGAAGGCAGTCTTGCCTCTAGCGGCCTGGGTAGGGGGTGATGGGAGCTTGGTCAGGGAAGATATATTGGGCCTGGATTCCTTGGTTCCTGCACTCCCCACAGGCAGATGTGCCAGGCCAACACAACCTCCCCCTGCTTTCTCATCATTGTGGCAGCTGCAGGAAGCCGCCCTCTGGGGGAGAGGGTCTCTCACCAGCCAAATGCTGTCTGGGGGTGTGGGAAGGCATGAGTAACTTGTAACTCAGGCAGGGGAATGCCTTCAGCAGGGAAGGAAGCAGTGGGCGGGAGGCAGGCCTGTGATAAGCTCAGTGGCAGAGTCTGTGAGGGAGGTGGGCCCTTGGGGATGTGGTGGGGACCCCGTCCGTGCCCTTCTGAAGGCAGATGGGCACGCTGACCTTGTACAGCCAGACCGAATACCAGCAGGTAATGACAGTCCAGTAGGGCGGCTATATTTTGTTGGAACAGGCCCTTTCTGCTTCCTGGAATGCACATAATGCACGAGGGTCAGCGGTCCCTGTCAACTGCATTCCACAGATCTGAGCTGACGTGATTAAGAACTCTGGAATAGTCTTAAATACTGATTCTACCATTTTAGGATTTGATTTGGTCTCGGAAACCAGTCTGCTCTAATTTTCTGAAGAGTAAGTGGTCCCTGGAATTGGGCCTGGAGACAGATGAGCCTCCATTGAAGGAGTCCCAGAGGCGTCAGATATCACATCTCTGCCCCTACGAGTTGCATGGGGTGGGTTGAGGGGACACCTCTGCTGTGCCTTACTGTGTGACTTTGACCATCTGTATCAAGATGTTTTAATGTAGACTGACCCAGATGAGGGCACTTACTGGCTCTACACCCTACCTCCCAATAGGGGCAGTCAGGCAAGAGGCAGAAGCATCTGTAAGCCACAGAAAGAATGTGAGGGCAGAATGCCCAGTGGTAAGGTCCCTGCTGGGTACTGAGCAGAGCATAGTGTGAGATCATGATGTCTTGGCCTCCTGACCAAGGGATGGGACATCTCCCAGGCTGTCCCCCAGGCCAGATACTCCCCTGAGACTCACACGTCGAATCAGATGGCCTATTTCATACTCTCTGGACAAAAAGAGTGAAACCAGGGCCCCAAGGACTGGTCCTTGTCCAAGATTGTATCCCAGGTAGGCTTAGACCAAGGTCTTACTTAGCTATTTGGGAATATCACCATTTCTTGACAGGCAAGTAGCCTTGGGGGTTAAGGACAGAGGTGTGGTCAGAGCTGAGTTTGGCTGTCTCTCCCCCCTATCTTCACCCCCCCACATGTTTCCTAAGGACCAGGCATGCAAGGCCTCAGCCTGGTTATGAGCTAGCTACTCCCTTGGGTGGAGACCAGTGGCATGGTGGTATGGGCAGTACCGACCAGAGAACCGGAGGGGAACCCGAGTCTCATTGTCACTCCAGCCTGAGCCCTGGAAGGAACAGAAGTGGCAGCCTTCCTTGCTGGGACATGGGCCCTGGGCTCAGAGGCTGAACATCCTGGGGAGGCTGGGTGCTTTCCCCAGCCCTGCTGGTTTCTCCTCTTCCTGTCAGGCTGAGAAGGGACTTGGGGTCACCAGGGCTCCAGAGGAATGCAAAGCAAGGAACAGTGCCCAATCACGGCCTCCTTCCCTGACCCAGCTGAGAAAGAATCACCACTAGGGACTGTGTCTCCCCAGCATACCCACTCCCACACTCCACAATGCTGACCCCACATCACATGAATGAGGGTCCCCTGCTCTGTGGACCTTGCCTGCTACCTCCCCACCGCAACAGCCCACTGTTTTGCCGGTTGGGGTGCAGCAGGCATGGTTGGGAGGGGGGAAATGGGAGGGGAGAAGGGGCAGTCTTCTTCACCCAGCTGATCAGGCATTTCCCCACCTCCTTCCAGTCATACCAAGCTTGTGCCCCTAAGCTCCCCCTCCACCTCAGTTCTGGAGTCTGTGGGAACCAGACAGTTCAGTCAGGCCAGCCAGCAGTCCAGCTTCCTCTACAGCCCCAGGGGACCTGTGAAGGGAAGGGGGAGTCACAGAGGCTGAAGTCACTGGATAAGCTGCCCAGGGAAGGACTTGTGGAGAAGACTAGGCCACCTGACTAAGAAAGGGCAGCCACTGGGTGCCACCTCTTGGGACATAAGGCCTTCTGGGCTCTGTGTAGAAGACGAAATGAGGCCACACCAGCACTTTACCCCCTCTGCCTCAGCCCATACCCCATGGTGCAGGAGAGGAGACCAAGACTCAGGAAGCCTTTTGCTTCTGTTCTCCGAAGTGCTGGAGCGACAGTGAGGTCTCAGGTTCTTCTAGAGGGTTTATGCGGACAGCCCTCCTTCCTGCTCTGTTCACAACGAAGCTTGGAGCTCAGTTGCCTCTGCTCAGTGTCTAGAACAATCATGGGTCCCCATCCATGCCCCCACCCATGCCCCTACCCTCAAAGAAATGTGTTCATGAGATGGCATAATTGGGTAATGGCCCCTGAATTTGATCCCTAGGACTCACACAGTGGGAGCAGAGAATCAACTCCCACAAGTTGCCTCTGAGCCCTGTGTACACACAAATACGCACATGTGCACACACACACACACGCACACACACACACACACAAATTATTGCAATATGATTTTGGCAAAAAGTAAGCAGGAGACCTCAGAGACCCAGGGACCCAGGAGAGGTTCCATTACTGTGGAGAGTTCAAATAAAGACCAGGTGCTGCCCTTAAACCCCGGATTCCCTGTCTGCAGGGTGAAGGGTGTCTTATCAGCCCCAGGTTCAGAAAGGCTCAATTTCTCCTCTGGGGCATCCTATGCTGTCCCCAGCCAGCTCTCCACCGTGTACTTCCCTCAGTTTGTGTCAGAGCCACACAGACCTGGATACCTTTGCTCTCTGCCAGTCCTTTGACCTTCTTCTGGAGCTGGGGTGAGCTCTGAGCCTTGGAATCTAATATTGTAAATTGGGCTGATATTCCATAGAACCCAGGCAAGACAACAGAAACAAGCCTAGGACGGGATGGCAGTGGTGTGATGAAGCTTCATAAAGAGAGCATTTAGCTACAGTTCAAGGACCGAAGGCAGCCTCTTCCGCCAGCCCGGCTTTCCCATACTCTGTGGATCTAGGCTGCTTCTCCCCTCTGCCTGCCCTCATGCCCTACTTTCCCTTCCTGGGAAACTCCCCAAGAAAGTCCCCAGCAGGAGAAAGTCTCAAGCAGAACCTTTCCAGGCAGGTCCCCCTCTTCTAGTGCACCCCCCACACCACAGTGCCCACACACCCTTAAAACCAGCCATTCAGCAGACAGACCTTCACCATCACACTGGTTTTATTAGCCCTGAGAACCACAGAGAAAGTCTCAAGGGCCCCATTTCCCCTCATCCCAAGTTTGTTAGGAGGCCCCGGGGACCTGGCTGACGACTGCTCATTTCTGCCTTCCGTTGCTCACAGTCCTTGGCCTGCCAGGGCTGGGTCCTTGAAGAGTGTCCTAGGTCCTATAGCCAGACTGAATCTGCAGAGAACAGTTGACAGAGGCCCTGCAGAGGGACCTACTGCAGTCACTCACTCTAAGAAGAACATTCCTGGTGTCCGGTAAAGGCAAGGAGGTAGCCCCAGGGGGTACCCAGAACCTCCCTGGACAGGGAAGTTCCCAGCCATCCAAGGTTCCTTGGAGTCAGCTGGCAGGGGCAGTGGGGCCCGGTGAGAGGCTGAAGGAGTCGAAGGTGCGGGGGTGGGAACTGTTGAGGCCAAGAGGTGTTCAAGGCCCAGGTCAGTCCCCACACAGAAATTCAGTGCCTGCATCTGGCACTGGTAGCTGCTCCCCATGCCCTCAGGGGCCACACCAGGTGTGGAGGCCTTGCTGAGACTCTCTGCTTCAGAGAAGGCAGCAGAAAAGCCGAATGCTGGGCATGGGGAGGGCGAGGTAAGCTCTCTTGGACCTGCAGACTTGGGTGAGCACATCTCTTTGGGTCCAATGGGCAACTGGGGCCTGGCATCACTGGTTGCTGGACATACGCTGGCTGGCAAAGACCCCATCAGACCCCCAAAGCTTAGGCCCTTGGGGTTTGGCACCTCTGGTGGGAATGGGCACAACTTGCCAGTAGTGGTGTTGGGGGCGCCTGGGTCCGGGCTGGTGGTTCTCAGAGGCCTGGGGTCTGCCTTGATAGGGCCCTTGGTGCCCTGGGCACCTGTGCGCTTGGTGAAGCGTCTGCGGCGGCGGAGGAAGCTGCCATGCTGGAACATGTCATGGCAGTCGGGGTCCAGGGTCCAGTAGCTGCCCTTGCCTGGCTTGCGGTCGTCGCGAGGTACCTTGACGAAGCACTCATTGAGGGACAGGTTATGGCGGATGCTGTTCTGCCAGCCCGGCCGGTTGTGCCGGTAAAAGGCGAAGCGGCCCATGATGTAGCCATAGATGCCACTGAGGGTGGCCCGCTGACCTGGTGAACTCTGGATAGCCATGGCAATCAGGGCTATGTAGCTGTAAGGGGGCTTCGTGGACTCTGCAGAAGGAGCCAAGGGTCCAGACGATGGTTGCTGCTGCATGCTGACTGCAGAGCCAGGCAAAGCATTCAGGGCTGGCGATCTGCACAGGCTGCCCAAGCCGTTAAAAGACCCACTGGCCCAGCCTCCCAGCCTAGAAAGGCAAAAAGAGGTGGGCCCACCACGCTGCCCTTCCCTCCTCTCTCACCGCCCTTGTCAAGTCTAAGGAGGCGGGTAAGAGAGGCCAGCAGTCTGAAGCTGTGAGCTTCTGCAGGGTGAAGAGGTGGGAGGGCAGAGCCAGGCTCTAAAACTGAGTGAGACGGGTAGACAGACAGACAGACGAGAGAGAGAGAGAGAGAGAGAGAGAGAGAGAGAGAGAGAGAGA
>LOJH01031131.1:3781-15653 GCA_001685095.1 Ellobius talpinus
GGGGGCTTGTTGGTTCCGTGGGTTTGTGAGGTTAGAGTGGGTTGTAGGTTACAGGGTCCAATGGGTGGCAGGGGTGGTGGAGTTGCATGCCTGCCAGAGTCTTACCTGCCACCCAGCTGGTGTATCTTTTAGCTGTTGTTGTTGTCTCTGTAGGCTGAGGTTTGCAGAGCCCTGGTTCTGGTTCTACTTTTCTGATACTAATTTCCTCCTGGTCCTCTTCCTTCTTTTGTATTTCACTATAAGTTCATCCCTACAGCCCTGTACTAGAAATTGCCTCAATTTAACCCAAGTTCATCATTCACTAATTTTACCCTCCAGAGTCCTGGAAGATATTTAGTCTCAAGATGTCAGTCAATAGCAAGGCTCCTCCTTCTTCCTGTTTCTAATTACAAACCTCCCTTTCCACTTTCAATTACAGCAGTGTAACTGTCTACAATTCTACAATAGTTTGTTCAGAAAAATGCAGGTTCATTTTTCTCTAATGTGCCTCACCATTCTTTCCCACTTCTCAAATCAAAGTCATTTCTATGTATAGGGTTATTTATTCCAGCAGGCTGAATTCTTGAGCCAAATTGTGTGAGTTTCCTATTACTAAAAATGTGAACCTACCACTTAGCTGACAGTACCTAATGAAATTACCGGGCATGAAAATGGACCACAAGACACATAAGGGAACCCAGTTTAAGAGTTTATTAAAAGAAAGGAATAAGAGGGGAGTGCTCAGACCTGTCTGAAGGGTGATAGGGGAAGAGAGCACAGAGCAGGCCATCTAGTGCATGCGTACACTGAGGCTTAGCCCACCATGCATAGATAACATGACCACAGTGCATGGGGTAGCTAAGCATTTTGCCAGCAGTTCCTGGAGTAGTTGTCTGAATAGGCTAGGGACAGGAATTTCACACAAAGGCATCTTTCCCTATGCTTTACTTTACTCTAGTGCATCACCCTCCTTTAGAGCCAGAGTTGAGAATATATATTCCGAATAATAGAGAATATAAGTGAGACTGATCTACTTTTTCCTTTTTCCCCTCTTATCTTATTTGCTGAAGTTTTTACTAAAACCCAAATGATTCTTTTCCAAGATAACTCCAGTCATACAATTCAGGCCTATAATTGGCTGCTAGCCCCCAGTAACTGAACAGCTCACTGGTATTTCATCTGGAATTCCCCAACCCCACCCATGGCAGTCTGTTTCAGAATTTCATAGTTTTGTATGATGGGTTTCAGTGATTTTTTTTATCAATTGACTTTAAAATTTGATAATTTCTCAAGTTATCTGACTCTTTTCTAGTGTCCGCTGAGTGTGTGTCCACTGTAGTCCATCAAGGTCACAAGGGAGGTGGATTTGCCTCCTTCATTAGGGTAACTAGGGCAAACCTTTGAATGCTGGTTAGCAGAGTATGAGGGTTGCTATTAATCTACTTCTAAACTATAAATGTAACTTCCTTATAACTACTCAGAGTAGCTATTAATTATCCTCTTTATTGCCAAGATTATTAATTATTTTCAGGCCTTAAGAGTTCCTTCTCACTCTCTCTGCTGCTCACCACTGCTTCTGTGCCCTTTCTGGCTTTTATCATGGAAAACGTGTATGAAATAATTTCCCAACAATTCCCTCTAGCAGTTATCTTTGAGAGTCTTTATCCTCACAAGTTTTCAAATATAACTTTAATTTTTTCCTCAAATACAGCAAAAAGGGTTTTAGAGTCCGACACACCATGGAGTTGGTTGCACACCGAGGATGTTGTTATGAAGTTCAACCTCATTTCCCAATCTCTGACTTCCTGTCCAACCATCTGTGCTCTCCTGTTACAGCACACGGCATCTACGATGATGCTGCAGGACATGAGTTCCTGGGCAGAAGCAGAAGTGATGGGAACATCTGATCTTAGAATTTTAGACTCCAGAATTATGAATGAAACCTATTTCTTTATCTATCAGCCAGGTCCGTGTCCTCATTCTAGCAACAGAAAATGAAGAAACTTGCTATTCAACCAAAAGTTTTCGCTCTTCAAAGGATTTTTAAGCAGATGACTTTTCCTATATTTCTGTGAGACTACATTCTCACCAATGAATAGAGTAGTTTCACAAGGATGACCCTTCTGAATGATATAGAGGTTTGCAGGCTGAGCCATTAAAACTTTTAATACTATTTCTCCTGCTATCAACATTCCTTAATTACTTGCAGTTCTTTGTGTAGGGTTGGGGTCCCATGGGCTTTCCCCTGTCCACATTAGTAAAGTGTGTGCATGTGTGTGTGTGTGTGTTTGTGTGTGTGTCTTTGTGTGTGTGTGTCTTTTCATTATTGGCTGACAATGCTCTCCATGAACCAAAGAGCACTTACCAAAACCTCCAACATCAGGTATGAGAAGTCCTTTTTAGAATTGTTGGTCAAGGTTGTCCAAGAGGCTCTGAAACATTAGAGGCTATTGCTATTGCTCTTGCATCCCCCACACTCTCTGTCCAGAGTTGGAAGATACGTTCCTCTTGCTGAAGACACTGTGCACTTCCCACATAGGTCCCAGGAGACCTTGAGCTGGAACCAATATGAAAACCTCCTCCCTGAGGATTAGTTTTTATGGTACCAGGTGATGCTATGCAAGCTTGAAAAGCATGGAAGCAGCCAACAGTTGTATGTAGTTACAAAACCTACGGAGCATAACAAGGACTAATATGGCACAAAACCCCCAAGGGTGTAGTATGTATATGTTGGAGGTAACCAACACCTCTCTAATTGAACTTAAAACCCGCCCAACAAGAGTAAATAGTTCCTGCTACTGACCACATAGCCAACTATTCCAGGGCTGGGGAAATCATGGATCCTAGAAGAGAACCTGTGACCACCATGTACCAAACCAGTATAATCCCCCAGCTACATTCTAAATATTTGTCGTACTACTCACAGATAAGCATAGTCCCCACTCCTCATTAAGGAAACTTCTTTTTGCAACAGATTGGGGACCATTACAGAAAACTGCACATAGTCTAAACGCAGAGTTATGAAGCCGAGTCCCAAAAGACATTATCAATAGTATAACTCCCCACCAGAGGCTCAGGGATCATTGCAGAAGAGGAACGCAGAAAGATGGTAAAAGCCAGAGGGTTGGGGGAATTTGTTATGAGATTATGTCTTCTTGCAATGTCAGAAGATTGGGGAGTTCGTTAGGAGACTATCTTCTCACAGTGTCAGAAGCTATACCCACAAAGTCTCGCCAATATGACTGCCTCAGCATGAGCTGAACAAAACCAACAATAGACACGTTCATATGAGTTACTTCTTGATGTGACACAGAGAAGAGGGACCGCATAAAAAGTGTGATTTGAATAGGCATCTGATAAGATGCCATTGTTAGCAGCCTCAAGAGATGAAATAGATCAGCATAGAGGCTAAATTATACAAATGGGGCTTAGGGTAACTGGTGGGGGGACCAGTGTACCTCAGCCTTTCCCATCTATTCCCACCCCACTTGCATACACCACTTAGTAGAGAAGATACTTTGAATGTCTGTCTTTTTCTCTGGCCAATTCTTTAAAATGGTTCTGTAAAAGGGTTACAAATATTTCTCTCTTCTGAGTTTTCTCAGCTGTAAAAAAGAATGAGCTTAGGTCTTCTTTAGGCTTCTTGTCCTTACCTTGTCACTATCCAAGCATAAAAATTACACCAGATCAAAAACACGCATGTGGAGGAAAGTGTCTTAATGTGGCAAGGGCTCCGCATAAAGAGCCCAGAGGCTCTGAAGCGAGAAGAAATGACGAGAACTGCTTTCATGGCAGGTTAGCTTCTTTATTTTTCTTTTTCAGTTAGTCACACCATTCCTACTGCTGCAAAAGCTGAGAGCATAAAATGTTCTTCTCGTCGTTAAAAAAAGTAATTTCTTTTCAAATTCCATAAATCAGACAAATTTGCTACATGCTGAATTTTCTGAAATCTCTGTTAATAGCAGACAATGCTCTGAAGACTAATTCTGTTCCTCTCTCTTTACATATTGAGTGTCAACCTATTTTTTTATCTCTGGATTTTTTTAAAACAATTATAAAGTAGATGTTTAAAAATATGAACCAGATATTGGTGAATGACTTCTCCTACAAGGTGAGAAATGGCTCACTAATCTCTAAGGTAAGTGAGAAGATCACAGTGGAGAGGTGGTCTGATGAAACTGGATCAGGGAGGCTGAAGAAACAGGGATTTCTGAGGATAAAGTGAGAGGTTTGCTGTGACACATTTGCCTGTGTGGTTCCAGTTTAAACAAGTTCATGGAAACATTGCTTGCTCTAAAAATGTACTAGAAGGCAACTTTAAAAAAAACTTTCTATGTCATGAAAAGCATCAACATTTAATATATTTAAATCTGATGGATATCTTTTTCATGAATGTTTTCATTAATGTTTCCTGGTTTGAAAAGAATCTACTATGTATCAATCACTTTTTGAAAAAGTTCAAAAGAAAATCACCTCTATATTGTTTAACAGAACAAGTCTCCTGTTTTTGTCACAGTGTTGCTGTAATTTGTACCTGAAATGTTCCCCCAAAGGCCTGTGTGCTGCAGGCATTGTCCCCAGATTGTGGTGATGCTTGGATGTAGTCTCCAGGTTACTGGGACAATGTTTCTGAAGGAGTTACTGAGACCACAGCCCTTGGTTTCTTACTCATCTTTTTCCCCTGTAGTTTCTTGGCAGGCAAAGCATCAGAGCAAGTGACCCATGGACTAGAAACTCTAAATCTGTGAGTCAAAATAAACCTATTGTCTTAATAAGTTGATGATTTTAGACAATTATTCCAGAAATGGAAGGCTATCACAATTATAGGCCAACATTTCCTTGAGGGAAAATAGATCACAGCAATATGAAGAAGTTCCCCCATTATAATAATCACATATTAAATAGATAAAAGATCAAACTCTTTAAACAAAAGAGATGATAAATTAGAAGATGAATTTTTATAAGTTCCTTCAGTAAATGTTAAAACTGTCCCTCTATTTGGTATCCATCTTTGATTGTTGCCCTTGAATTTTAATTGAGGTTTTTGTTTGTTTGTTTTTGTTTTTGTGCATCTAACTCAGAGATGTTCCTGGTGTTAACCACACTTTCAACTCTGGGTTAAGAAAACTCAAAGGCTTTACATGGTTTAATTAGGTGTCTGTGTTCAGCTGGGGCCTTGGTATCTGCTCTCCCTACAGGAAGAGAGAAACTTTTCTTCTTCGTCTCTGGTAACCACAAGGTAGCTTGGTCTTCTGCTTTAGAGAGAAAGAAACAAGAAAATAACATGAATGTAAAATTTTCTTCTTATTCAGTCACAGAGGATCATAATCAAGTCATAATCAAGTTCCTGCTTGTAGGTTTCTGGAGCTGGCTCCAGAGACAATTGGTTTCTCAAACCTCTTCCCAGGTTTCCAGTGATATCAAGTTAGTCACTTGCACTTGGTGGTAGTGGGAGTATTTACACTGCAGAAGTTTGCAAAAGGTCCAAGTGACTCCTCTCCTCTGCACTGTTGGTGTCAGTCCTCAGCTGCCCGTGCCCATAGGAACCATCCCTTGTGAGATGGAAACCTATTACACAGTAGATTTGTATAAACTACAAATGCTCCTTTGTAATGTCTCCCACTTCTCTAGTAGAAGCACCACTTAGTCGTCCCTTCCTGGCTCTTCTCTGTTTTAGACACTTGGCTGTCTTGTCTCCTGATTTCCTTCAGTCTGAATAATTTTTCATTTTGGAATTTAACTGCTCATTTCTGTTTAAATGGAAGCTAAAAATAGGATCTTACACAGATGATAAAATAAGACATTCTTCTCAGAAACAGAAGCAGCAACATCTTTGAGAGTGGTAAATCCTCATCATTCTGAGTGATTTCTAATCCAGCTTGGACATGGCATCCATTCAGCTCTGCTACTATACTAAGCATCTGGAGTGTCCTTGGTGGCCTATGTGGTGATTTGGTTCCTAGCTGGTTGTTACTGAGAATTGGTGGGGCCATAAGAGGTCTGACATTGGAAGCATCCTGTGAGTGGATTGTTGAGCCCTGTCTCTTCCTTTCTTTCTCAGTAATAAGCATTAAGAGATCTGGTGTTCTCTGCTGGGATGTTCTGTGACAATGGAGCTCAACCCCTTAACACCATGAAAAGAGACAGAGAGATGGGGGGTCACACTTATGAAAAGGGAAGGATCCTGTTTACTGTTGAGATGAGGTGCTTTGGAATCCTGAGAGCAAAGCCAGATATCATCACTTCTGACTTGCTGTCAAGTCTCCACAGAGTTTCTTCTTCTCTGAGTTTACTGCTCTCCAAAATGTGCCTCACTATATGTGGTCTGGGTGAACATGCTGCACTGGTTACAGAGCCCAGTCTTATTGAAGGAAATGGGCTATGAGAATATAGGTATGTGATTGTTATCAGAAATTTAACAATTCCATTAAAACAGAAACAGATTCCTAAATGCCTTCTCTCAGCACTCAAATTAAAAGAATTTCCAAACTACTTAAAGAGATGTATTAGGAGTAATCACAAAAGTTTCTCTTCAGCCATCTGCTTAGACACATTCATAATTGCAGCTATGATCCCGGAGAATAGCCACATTGGAAACTCCAACGCCATATGAAATATATTCTTTGTCTAAGGAGTTAGTACAATAATCACTTGAACTAAGTGCCTCTTTTTGTTTCTAACTCAAAGCTTAATGAACTTTTCTCAGGTTTAGGCATGTATTAGAGGGAAAAATGGGAGGGTGAGATTAAACTTTCCCACTGGAGGTTGAAAAGGGTGGATTGTGAATTTGAAGCTAACCTAAATAGCAAAACCCCTTTTCAAAACTAAACCAATAATAAAAATTAAATAGAACAAAATAAAAGAATAAAAAAAGCTGAGCAGCAACAAATTAAACATTTCTATGACATTAACTGTAGTGTGTGTGTGTGGGAGGGGTGTGGGTGTATGAAATGAATTAATGAAATTTATGCCCTGGCAATGCTGAAGCATGCATGGGCAGCTAATATATGGCTGTTCTGTTTAACTGGTCCATACTGGGTTTCATGGTCTAAGTTGATAAGGATGACTAACCAGGTCTCTTCTTCATATGTATATATGCATATATATAATTTATAATATTTAAGGCTCATTTTAACAATTAGTCTATCCAATGACATATTCATTTTGTTATATACAAAATTCTACATTTATATATAGGGAAAATAACCAAAATAATTTTCTGGATAAGTTTATTACTAGAGATGCCTTTTAAAACTTTTGTTTTCCGATTTTCCTTATTACCCAAGAATGAGGAAAAGGGTAAAAATAAACCCATATTTGCATTGCAATTACTCAATTTTTTGTGTTACTCCAAAACAGTTTCTTTTAGTGGACATCACACATAAATTTAAGTTTTTATTGTCCTGTTGTGAGAGATTTTAAAATTCAGTGTTAAGCAAGCATTCACAAGGAGATTGTAATTGTGTTACATACAATTATTTGGTTCCATAGACAAGATGGTAAAAATGAATTAGTCCCAGACATTAAATATCAGCATTAATTTGTCCATAATTATGCTTAATTTTGTATGGAGCTTAAGAGACTTGATTATCAGTTTTGAAAATGAGCCTTCTTACATCCAATGTGCTCATGAGATTTGGGAAAAGAAATATGTAAAATCTCACTACTAATGAAATGGCACCTATCTTTGATGATGCCCACCCCCTGCTCCAGACTCAAATAGTTGAGGAGAAATGGTTGTTTTTAGTACTGGAAAACTGATTTTTCAGTGCAGATCATGAAGTGCATGCTAGACTCCAAGACCAGTACATTGTACTCCCAGGGCTACCTTGAAACTTAGCCTCTTGTACAGCTTTATTATTTTCTGTTGTCTCAAGATAATGTTCTATATAATCTCAATGAAAGGGCTTCCCCATAGCCCCTCAATATTTGCTTAGAGATTTAGAAAGGATTTGATTGAAAATGGCAATTACCAACAAACTGCTTTAGAATCCGTAAGCTAAATGGTCAGAAATGAGGGAAAAGCTTTTTCCCTCTGCTGTTTTCAGGAAACTGATGCTAAGAATATGCTTATATTTCTCCAAGTTCAGTTTCGTTAATGTCTCAGTTCTGCAAATTGATGTCTTATTCTTTGTATGCTCTCACTAATAATTAAGTAGGTATCTATGATAGCTCATAGAATATAGTTTAAGAAATCTGTTCAGGTCTCTGTTCTGGATCACATTAGAGAGGGATCACTTGTGGTAATTGGTGGGAATGAGACAGTACGTGAACTTGCATCCTGTGACTGACCACATAGCATGACAATGTTAGGTTCTCCACCAACCCAGGCAGCAGTGAATGTGATAAAAATATTAGAAAATTTGCCATTTGTTTAGTGTCTTTGCTAAAGGTTTTAAATGGAAAAATAACATAAAGAGACATTTCTAAAGGAAAAGATGTATGATAACTTACGAAGAACTTCTGAACCTACAGTGTCAGGAGTCAGATTGATCATTTCCTTTGCCTTTCTACTCTATTCAGGCAGAGCGTCTGATGCAGACTTTTATAGCTCTCTCCTTCCTGATCCCAATCATGGGATGTATCAGTTGCTTTTCTGTTGCTTTAGTAAAACACCACAACCAAGGCAATTTATTTGAACTTCTGGTTCCCTAGATATGAGAGTTCATCATGGCATGGAAGGATGGTATCAAGTGGCAGGCATGGTGGCTGGAGGAAGAAGCTGAGAACTCACATATTAAACCACAAACACGACAGAATCCTCTAGCAAGGTCTAACTTCCTAAACCTCCCCAAACAGCACTACTAACTGGCGATAATGTGTTCAAATACAGAAGCTTGTGGTAGGCATTTCTCATTCAAGTCATCATAGGGGCCTCCTCAGAAGTTTAATTTAGACTTCTGTATTTTTCCAGCACTGTGGGGCTGTGAGTAAGACCAGTAAAAAGACTGGAATATGAAGGGAAGGCTTAATAGGAGACTAGAAAATGGAGTCAGATCCATTAGGGAATATTCACCCAAGAATTCTGTGACCAGATGGCAGAGAGTCACAGCCTGATTCCTACTGACCAGGGACTTTAAACAGAACTGAACTTTACTGAGCCTAGATTGCCTTTATTGGCATGGCTTTTCTTTCCATGGTGGATATTGCACAACAGGAAATGATGTACATGGTTGTGCTCCCACTGCCTTAGTACTGTGTCTACCACAGTGGGGCCTCTTCTGTCCAGCCTCCATCAGATACAGGCTCTGCTTTGAGCCCAGCCTCCAAGTAAAAGGATACATCAGTTGTACCCAAACTGAATTGGGAGCAATATGCCAGAGGGGAGAAGCATAATTTCAGGCTGTTTCCTCTGCCCTCAAGGGACAGAATAGTCCCTTGGAGAATGAATGTCATATACATCTATTATTAAGTTTACCTTGGCTCCAGAGATCTCACTACTAAGTTTACTAAGAAAGGTAGAGGAAGTCAGGTTAAGGAATGAAGGGCACATAAAAAGATACACCCAGTCTTTGAGGAGGAATAGACTCCGTATGCATCAGATAACAGAGAAGTTCAACTCAAAGAACATTCTTAGGAAGAAGGCAGTCTGTGGGGAAGGCACTTAGGAAGGCATTTGTGGGTTTAGGAAAAATGAAGCCTAGTCTGGGGACCAGTTCGTCTAGTGGAAACTAGGAGTGAACACGTGAACTAGGTATTGGCTGCTGAGATTGGACTAATTACAGCCATGGATCTTATAAACTGCTTATTTAGAATCCATACATTGACTGGGATTATTCTGGAATATTTTGAAACCAGCAGGCAAGCCTGCAGGCTTTTTGATACCCAAAAGCTGTCCCACCTGGTCCAGCCTCTCAAAGGCTATTGGTTGACAGAGGTTCTCCATCAGCTGGGTGTGGTTAGGAGGAAGACAGTGACTCCTACTGATATTATAATCATCACAGGTGGCTTTTGGACAGGCTGAGAAATACAAATCTATGAGGCTTAAGGTTATGAGAGTGGGAAACTTAGACTCATTAAATAGTGAACCTAGTTACTAAAGGAAATAAAACAAGATACTGAGAGCAATTCCTAGAGAAGTTTGCAGCATTCAGTGTTGATAAAACTACCTGTGCCATGCCTATTGAAAAAAGTAACAATGAACAAACAAAGCAACAAAACAGTAGCTGTGCAAAGAAATAGAGAATTATGACCAATGGGATGGAGGGAAAAACAATGTGAAGTATGAGTCTAAGCAGACATCTGTCAAATTAAGAATAATGCTTTAAAGTAAAGGTGTTCATGAAGCTAAAGAAAAGCATCTTTATAACAGGGGAAGGTTGGCTGGTAAGAATTTTATATAAAGTAGGAAATATCAATAAAGATACAGAAAAATCTCAGTTTGTACACTATAATAAGGCCACAGCCGTAACTTACTCCATTTTCTGTCTGACTCCGTATTGTTTCTCCTCTTTCCTTCTGAACTGTTTAGAGTCATTCTCCTCTTATGGGAGTACTGATTAATAAGAATATTGAGACCAAAGACTGAAATGAAATACTTAAGCAACAGAGGCCTTCTGCTACCAGCAATTCTAGCTGTGTGAATATCGATAGATGATAGCTGAAGATAAATCACCAAGACCTCTACCAACCAAGATGCCAGGCTCGTGTCATGGGAGTTACCAGGCTTTGTCTATGCTACTTTTTCCCATGTTACATTGAACAATAAGAAGATAGGTCACTGTGGGTTTGTCCTTCCCATATAGTGCACTGTTAAAGTTTTTTCCTTCCATTCGCATGGCTTTTCTTTAATTGCCTTTCTGGAATGGGTGGCAAGTCCTAGCCCACTGAGATTCCTTGGAGGGTTTAGCCTGAACTCTGGTATTACAATACTGACTTAAAAGAATCAGTTGAGATAACTCAAGAGTAGATTTAAACGAAAGAATTATCCAACTATAATATCAGTGGAAAACTATCATGTAATCGAATAAACAAAGAAAAGCAGTTTTCAACAATGAACAAGACTCAGGAGAATGTTGGAGGTTATTGTTGTAGGAGTTTGTCCCTTTCAAAGGCAGTCATGTGTACCTACATGTATGTAATAGGAGTTGCAGACATGAGAAAACAATGGAGCATGCATAGTATGTGAATAAACGGTGACAGAAAACTTTCTAAATCTCTCTCTGTCTCTCTGTCTCTTTCTTTCTCTCTCTCTCTCTCTCTCTCTCTCTCTCACACACACACACATGTACACACGCACACACACTAGCTTGCTCCCCTATTCCCTGGAAGTTTAGTGAGTTTTTGTGTAGGATAAGCATCAAGATTCATCGTTGGTCAAATAGCAATAAAACGACTGAAAGTAAAAGACAGACTTCAAAAACAACAAGACAAGAACAACCACTCACCTAGGCATAAAGCTTTGTATGAAAATCATTGGGCTCAGCAAGGTGGTAGCAAAACATTGACTGGAAACTCTCTATCTGGCGAAGTTATCTTTCAAGTGAAATAGCAGGTTTCCAACCGAAGCATGAGAATTTGTTATCTGTCTACCAGTAAAGATAATTATACAATTACCTACAAATATTTATTTTTCTGTTTCTTCTTGCAACTAAAGAGTAATGACACAGCATTAGGTATTTATTATGTATATTTACATACATAGAAGTTAATATGTAGATCCCAAACTGGAGGTGGAAAGCCTGTATTGAACAAAGCAACTGGTTATAGATATAGAAGTAAAGGCTAAAATAATATTTTGTGGACTGGAAATATGACCCTGTGGTTAAGAAGATTTTTGACTGCTCTTCTAGGGACCTGGGTTCAATTTCCAATCCCTACATTTGGCTCCCAACTGTCTGTAACTTAGTACCTGGAGATACAATGACTTTTCCAGCATCCAAGGATACTGCAT
>LOJH01031132.1:0-14521 GCA_001685095.1 Ellobius talpinus
TTTTTGTTTCATTGATTCTTTGGATTGTCTTCTGTGTTTCTATTTTGTTGATTTAAGCCCTCAGTTTGATTATTTCCAATCTTCCACTCCTCCTGGGTGAGTCTGCTTCTTTTTTTTTTAGTTTTCAGGTGTGCTGAAAAATCCACAAAACAATTGACAACATCAATATTTGAAGTTATGGACACTGGGAAAAACTCTTATTTTTCTATTCATGGTAATATAATAAATAAAACTTTATAATATTAATATGATAGACTATTTCTTAGTGATGAAAATAAATGTGTCTATAAAAGAAACAACACAAATAAATGCCACAGACACGGAATTGAATGAAAGTAACTATGTACTAAAGCAAAGACTGTGATTACACCTGGACAGGTATCTAAAATAGGCAAGCATGTATCTATAGATGTATCTCATCAGGCTTCAGTGATAAAATCCAAATTAATAGAACGAAGAAGAGAATCATAATGATTAGAACACAGGAAACTTGTAGTAATACTCCCCACCTTCACCAGATGGTATCTATAAGAGCTTAATATATAAAAATAATATGGATACTTAGAATTTTACCTATGTGTTGATTTATTATATATCATACATCAATAGAAAAAGGTGGAGTTAACTTCAAATAAAGGATATCCAGCATTTCTCTTCTTTGTGATTGCATGGTAAGGACTTTAAGGTTAATAACTGTATCTATGAAGATCAAAATAAAGCTAGGAGGAATAGCATTGCTTAATGATTCTATCAAAATCCAGTGACAGCACTTCAATTTATATTACACAAAGATAAGTATTTTCACCCAGGACATTATTTAGTAATTCTAGCGATTTTAGTCAAGATGAAGTATCTTTTTTCATAAAGATGTAACCTAAGCAATCATATCAGAAATAGATTCCCAGGTCATCGAGGAGATGAATTCAGCCAACGAATCACCACTCTTACAAAAAGAAACCCAAAGCACATGTTTCTCTTGCTCTGACCCAAGTTTAAAATGTCCACCGTCTCTGTCGTAAAGCTCCAGAGAGTTTTATTCCCCTCTTGGTACAGTACATCAATCAGACCCCTTCATGCCAGCTGGTTACTGTAAAAGCCAAGTG
Organism: Ellobius talpinus; assembly: GCA_001685095.1. NCBI lineage: Eukaryota > Metazoa > Chordata > Mammalia > Rodentia > Cricetidae > Ellobius > Ellobius talpinus. The sequence goes on from LOJH01031132.1 coordinate 1,104, forward strand.
CAAAAGGGAAACAGCAAATTATAAAGCCACCAATGATGCCTTCTCCTTAAACACCCTGCCCTGTTATCAAATATCCTGCCGCTCCTCTATCCAGAACCCTCACCTTGGTTGGTGACCTAGCATTTCACTCTCCAACACTGCCTCCTATGATAATACAATAAACCATGTTTCTAAATCTACCCCTAAATCAAGCACAGATACTCTGTAGCTTTGCATGCTGTTAGCCGTGTCCTGAGCTAACTCCATCATGGTCACCGGTTATTAATATCTTTCCAGCTAATCACTGTCTCTGAGGTCACTCACCAGACAATTCGACACCTTGGCACATCAAGTCACTCTATTTTAATCTTTGGCCCATCTGACTCTTTCACCAATGTTAGCATGAAAGACAAGCACGCATGTTTCTGTTGGGGCAGCATCATAGCTTGTCCTGCTTTGAAAAACACAGAACATAGATTTATTCTTTTATCTCAAGAGCTGGGATTAGAACATAAAACTTTTCATTCAGCTAAACATTTTGTACTATAAAAGCAAGATATGCTGTTGGATTCTCTGTATTTATACATCAGATGAGTATATAAAACCCAGTAGATATTATCCCATATATTAGCAACAATTAAATGATGTATAAAAAGAACTGAAGAGGACAGAAATTACACTCTTCAAGATTAACATAAATAAGGATATGAAGATAAGAACATGTATGATGTATTTGAACCTTAACAAGCATGCAGTACTGATAAACAGAAAAAGTGCTTTTCTCATACTTATATGTTTCTTACATTTCATGTGTACTTCATAAATTTCATGTTAATATGTTAATAAAGCTTATATTGATGTAGCTTTTAAGTATGTGAACATATAATTTATACATTTTAGTGGATGCTTAGCATATTATGATCAATGATTTACTGACAGGCTACATAAATTTTTATGATTAGTAACTTAGACTACTACTATTTGACAGCACAATACTCAGTAGGATACATACTACTGCACATGTATGTATCTTGTACACATGTATACATGCATACTTAAATGTACATCCAATTTTATTTTTTGTTAACTGCAAAACTGAAATAACCTCCTAAAGTTATCCCTCAAATACAGAAAGCTAAGGACTTTAGGAGAGCTCAGGTGTTTAAATAGTCTATGAGGTTGTTGATATTTGTGGAACATTTCATACACACATATCTCTTCACACCAATTGCATTTATAGAATATGGGAAGATGCAGCTGTTTTGGAGTCTTAAGGGGATCCTTTATCAAAAATTTGTAGTACTTTTTCTCTATAATACTTTTTATATTATTTTTCTTTTATTCCTTGGTTAAAATAAGGATTGTTGGATATAATAATTGACATCACCTAATTCTTTAGCAGTTTTGAGATTTTACCACTGAAAATTCATGAATTAGGTCAAGCGCCAAACAACTTTAACTCCCACAACACAAGTTCTCTGGATACAGTCAGTTGTGCCAAATACACTAGACTTATTTTAGATAGGCAACATATGAGTCAACTTGTACTCTGTCTTTCAAGTCCTGGATAGATTTATATATACAGCATTGATCAGTATATTTTAATTAAATATATCACACTGGCCTTATTTCATGAATATCTATAAGTATACACAGTTTTGACTACTGTCAAACTAAAATGTTTTAAAATGTATTCTTACTCTAAGTACAGTAGAATAAGATGATGACTATCAACACATTGTCTCCTACATCTATTCATAATTTTATCTTACTTTTGTCTATCACTCAGGTTCCTGGTCTGGCCCTATGCCTCATTTGTAAGCTATAAATATGCTAGACTCCACTGGTCCCTACTGCATCTGTTCTAACTTCTTTCTGGGAAAACCTTCTACTGAAAAATATCAGAAAGTTGAAAAAATCAAAATAGTTTCCAGACATAATTCATTTCTTGAAAAGTATATCTGTATCTACAAGAGATTGAGATGTGGTTTACTGGGAAAGAAGCAATGATTTCACGAAACATTCTTCACACTAGTGTATATCTAGAAGATTCAAGGGGGCTTTTCAGCCAGGGACAAACATTTCCTTTCTGATTTGGAAGAATCAAAATGGTATATAAAATATTCTTTGTTTCTGAAAATAGAATGGCTTGTTAAATTTGTTTTTGAAAGGTCTAAGAAAACATGAACTATATTTTAAAGGAAAAATGGCAGAGGAAATTCACTTGTTAGGGATCTCACGAAACAAATTGGGGAATAGACTAATAACTTAGTTTATTGTCAGGTGCTCCTGGAGTCAATATCTGGATTGGATAGTGAAGGAAAATGTACTATGGTATTTGCTGCAAAAGAACAAGAAGATATTCTAGAATATTCTAGAGCTGAAATGGGTTTTAGAGTCTGCATAATTACAGTAAACAGGGTCCTTGCTTTCAATTATTGTCAGTAATACTCTTAGAAAAACTGACATTCTTCTGTCAGTAGTTCTCAACCTGCAAGTTGCAACCCCTCTGAGAATCAAATAACCCTTTCACAGGGGTAGCCTAAGACCCTCTGTATACCATATATTTATGTTGTGATTCATAACAGTAGTAAAATTATAGCTATGAAGTAGCAATGAAAATAACTTTATGTTTGAGGGTCACCATAGCATGAGGAACCATATTGCAGCATTAGGTAGGTTGAGAATCACTGCTCTAGGGGATGTAAGTATGGGAATCTTTGGAGGCTGTGGCATTTCTCACAAAGAATTTGCTGATATCAGTGCTATCAGCTCTCAGTGACGCCAAAACACCTGTAACTTTGGGAAATGAGTTGTTGAGTTCTTGGATGAAGTTTCAGTGGGTCTAGATATCTTGCGGTGGCATCCATCTCAGCATAGAAGCTTGTGTTGAGAAACATTGCTGCCACTTACCAGTTGTGGGAAGTTTAATTTGTTGTTTACCTACACTTTATTCTTCATCTATAAACAAAGCAACAGCACTTGTTATCACAGGTAACAATACATTGCATAGATGTCCAAAGTTTTGCTCTCACGTATGGTAAACAACATTTTACTTTTAAAAGCATACTATTCAGATTTTGCCTACTGTTATTATTCAGAAAGTTGGGCTAAAAAATGACATGGTCTGTCTTTGAGGCAGTGTTCATTTAAACCACAAATACACATAGTTTGTAATGATACAGACAAAATTACAGAGAAAGCAGTGAAGAAATTTGGTTAAGCTATATTTTATTTATTCACTCTATCCTCCATTTATTCACGTAAGATGCTTGCTACTATAAACTCACTAGACAGACACTGCTGCCCTTAGAACATGTGTGGCAGGTTGCATTTGAAGATGGGTAGATGCTGACTTTGTTTGACTTTAAAGACCTAATCCAAGTCTGTGGCAGGATTACTGAGCAAGAACCAACCCAGAAGACCATTCCAAATAAATGTTATCAGGACCTGGGTTCTTCAAAGAAGTTGCACATTCCACTGACAGTTCAAATGATATAATATATAATTTTCTTCCTTTGTTCCTTCATTTCTCGCTCCCTCCTTCCCTCCTTCTTCCTTTCTTTCTTGCTGAGACAGAGTTTTGCTATATAGCTCTAGCTGTCCTGGAACTCATTATGCAGATTACACTAGAAAACTCTTAGAGATCCCTTGCTTTTGCTTCCTGACTGCTGGGAGTAAAAGTGTATGCCAGCATGCCTGGCTATTTTCTTAAAAAAATAACATTGAACAAAAGCCATGCATTGTAAAACCTGTGCCTACATTACCCTCTCGGTACAGTTCGCTTGCCACTGTACCGTATGTGAGCCAGGCAAGGGCCTGGAGATTGAAAGAACACAAAAGAGACCTGGGTTATTCGAAAGGAGATCAGCCGTATTCCCTTTATTTAACCTTGGGGAAATCCTAAGTGCCTAGCTGCTGCACAAGAAATTCCCCCCAGGAAGGTGGGAAATTGCCACACCCAAGACGGAGTAAACAATGCCCTACAGCTAATCACCGGGCAGGGCAGAGGGAGCACAGGAACAAACAGAATGTTCTAGCTGGCGGACCAGAAACTGTCCTCAAGTTGAAACCCAGGAGCAGGGGTAGACTCGGGCCCTACAATGCATACCTGTATAGTTCATAACACAAAATCCACCACTGTTTCACAGTTATTTGCATATTTAGTACAAACCAGCTTTCTGTGGTTTGTGTGTGCCAAAGTAAGTACAACAGGGATGGAGGTGACATGGAGTACACCTAACACAGTCCCTGCCATAACTCTGGAATTGGTCACATTTTCTTTACTTTCTATTCATAAAAGTAACAGACCAGATACTATGCGAAATCCTCATCTTGTTTGGGCTATCTTGACAAAAAAGCATTTTCTCCCTCTTTAAAAAATAGAAATAGATATGAAGAAAAGTATTTCTACTAAAAATATATGTATGAGAAGCTGGAGATACATGTCTATTAGTAGAGTCCCTTGCTAGCATGCATAGAGCCCCAGGTTTGGTGGCATGTGCGTACAGACCCAGCACTCTCAGGAAGAAGGTGGGAGCCTCAGAAGTCCAAGGCTGTTCTTGGCTACATAGTGAGTGTGAGGCTAACCTGGGATACTGCAACTATGAAAGAAATAAGAAGGATAAGATTGAAACTTTGCTTGTAGACAACCATACCAAGTTATAGAAAAACTAATCTGACAGCAGAAATTGGAACATATTCTAAAAATATACAATTGACTCAAATTTAAAAGCCTTGTCATCAGTATATGGAGAGATGGCTCAGTCAGCAAAATGCGTATTGTATAAGTGTAAGGACCTGTGGTCGGATTCCCATAAAAGCCAGTCATTTCAGCATGCACCAGGAATCCGAGGACTAGTGGGGTAGAGACAGGGGTCTCTGGAGTTTTCTAACCATCTAGTCTAGCTGAAGGGAGGCTCAGTAAGAGACATTACTTCAAAAAATAACAAAGAAAGAAAAAGAGAAAGACATCCAGTGCCAACCTTTGTACCCATGTGCATGGGCATAAACTACCCAAACAAGGTATGTGCATGTTTACACAGACACTCTTGTGCACATGCCTTAAATATACACATATATATGTATTTATAAATAAAAATGCACACACACACTCACATACATACACATAAGTACCCTGTCAGTTATCCGTCGCAGTTACATAAAACATTTTTAAAACTTATTGATTTGAAAGAACAATTGTCTTATTTATGCCCAGCTTGTCACTTCACTTACTGACTGTCATTAGTAGTTGGAGTGGCTTGGAACCTCAACTTAGCAGGCTCATGCCTGAATGACATGGCTGTGTTCTCAAGTGGCCTGGTCCTGGTTTCTCCATATCAGTGTTCATAAAAATATGATACACAACTCTGTCCTCAGACCCTCCTATCCCTCCGCAATGTCATTGGATCTCTGAAACACAGCCTGCTACTACACAGAGAGGATCAAGAGGTGAGTGACCACCCACCCGGCAGGACACCCACTCTCTAGGCCCAACATACTGGGGAAAAACCCAAGGCCCCTCCCCCACTGCCTTAGCTTCTCTAGCCAGCCAGCAGGCAAGCTTCCTGTAGGTAGGCTATTCCAACACCCCCATCCCATCCTTCTGACCCTGCAAGCTACAAGTCCCACTCCACCTCCAAAAATTCCTATCCACCCATGGCAACCATAGAGGAACTCTGAAACACAAGCTGCAACTACACAGAGAGGACAATGAGAGAGGACCAAGAGGTAGGCTGCTCCAACAACCCCACCCCATAAATCGGACACAGCAAGCTTCAAGTCCCACTCTGCCCCCAAACCTTTTTATTCCCTGCAACCTCAGAGAAACCCTGAAGCACAGACTGTGACTACCAAGAGAGAAACTTTGAGGCACAGGCTGTGACTGCACAGAGTGAACCAAGAGAGCAGACCAAAAGAATGGGACAAGAAAGACCTCAAGGATTCCCTGAGATACAGAAAGCAACAGTACAGAGCAGACCAAGAACAGTTCCCAAAGACACAAACAGCCACTGCAAGGATTGGATCAAGAGGTAAAGACACTGTCAGTACTAATTGGGGGAGGAGATGGGTAGGTGCCAATGCAAGAATTTATTCAACAACCTAAAAAATAACATGGTAACACCAGAACCCAGTGGTCATACAACAGGAAGACTTGATCATCTTAATCCAAAAGAAGCAGAAGAAAATAATTTTGAGCGTAACATTATGAGGCTGATGGAGACATTTAAAGAGGAAGTGAAAAATTCCCTTAAGGAAATGGAAGAAAAGACAAACAAATTTGGAAGAAATCAATAAATCTCTCAAAGAAGCTTAAGAAAACCAAGAAAAAAAAACAATCAAACAGGTGAAGCAAAAAGTTCAAAAGTTCAAAACATAAAGACTGAAATAGAGGCAATAAAGAAAACACAAACCAAAGGCATTCTGGATATAGAAAATCTGGGTAAATGATCAGAAACTACAGAGGCAAGCATAATCAATAGAATACAAGAGACGGAATAGAGAATTTCAGGGGTTGAAGATACTGTAGAGAAAATAGACTCATCGGTCAAAGAAAACATTAAACCCATCAAATTCTTAACACAAAACATCCTGGAAATCTGGGAAACCATGAAAAGACCAAACCTAAGAATACTAGGGATAGAAGAAGGAGAACACCAGCTTAAAGGCACAGAATATATATTTAACAAAATCTTAGAAAAAAAAAAACTTTCCCAACCTGAAGAAGGATATCCCTATGAAGGTAGAAGAAGCTGACAGAATACCAAATCTAGATAAAAAAGTCCCTTGCCATATAATAATCAAAACACAAGACATACAGAATAAAGAAAAAATATTAAGAGCTGCAAGGCTAGACCAGAAAACTACTTTATACATCTCATTTCCTCATGTGCAAAGCTGGTGCACTTATGAGGATGCTCTAAAGAATGAGAAGCAGGTGAGGCGGTTGTTAAAATATGTTTCTCAGGTCAATTTTGTGCCTCCCTGGTACAATTAAAAGAAGAATTATTAAGTTATTGTTTCATTCTAAAATACATTGATTTTCTAATAATCTTGTACACTTAATAATTATAAAGTGTGGAGTCATTCTATTTCGTCTGAAAATGAGTCAGATTTCTAACCTTTTTTAAAAATTGTATAACATGGTAAACACTCAACTAAAAAATAGCTTTTCTTATACTGTTATGAGTTGATCATTACAAATTTGCCTCATGTTATAATGAATCTTCTAGAGGCTTTTTGTAGATTTAAAATCTCTTGGAATGTCAAGTCATGGTACCATTGCACAAATTTGTCATTGTTCCAGTTTTACCAAAGAAAGGCTGTGTATGTTTGAAACCATTCAATTCTCTTAAATTCTTGAAGTGTAGCCTATGAGGGAATGAAGAAAAAGTCATAGCCCAGAAAAGATTACAAGTTTGACTTGATTCAAACCTACACATGTGAATATCTAAATACTCAGAATTGAGGTTCTTTCTATAGATGCTTTGGTGTATGTAGGGTCTATCTGTTCTTATACTTTCATCATTGTAAAAAAAATTAGAAAACATACAAAGAAAGATTTGACAAGCAAGATTTATTAAAGTGAAGGTAGGTACAGTAACCTAGACACAGGTTATTCTTCCATCCAACAGCAGGTCTGTCCTGAAAGTGAGGGGCTGTCACCTTTCCAGCCCACTCTTGCAGAGTGTTGGCTTAGTCTTCATTGCAGCATGATCAAGTTCTGCACAAAAGGAACAATCTGCATGTACTGCTTGCTTTGGTGTAGAAAGACAAAAAATGTCACACATCCACTAAAAGCGCTCTGAAATGTTGAGTGGAAAAAACTAGCAATTATTTAGTAAAACAAGCCACAGCTTCTCCTGAAAATATTTATAGACGTAAGCTTTCTTGCCTTACAGGCAATGATGGTAATACTCTACAAGGCCCCAGACTCCAGGAAAAGTACAAAGCTGTCTAGGGGACCCAATGATAATTATCCTTGCTTGAATTGTTCCATAAATCCGATGGCCCTGATTAGTAGGCAGAGAGAGGGAAGCTAAGGAGAATACTGTGCTTGCTTAAGTATATTTCCTGGCTTCCACTTACTTAGCTTCATTTTCCACTTGGGAAGGGTGAAGTCTTAAGTGTGTTCTGAAAGCCAGGAAAAACGTTTACACGACCTACATAAGTCACAGGTAAATTCCACTATGTGTATGACTGTCATAACTTCAGACACAGGATTATCTTCCTGGGTTTCTAAATAAGCAAAGCTGTGTGGTGATCACAGTCAAGACAGCAGCAGTGTTTTTACTAAGCTTAGAAACTATTGACAAATTGAAAGAGTCCTACTCTTCATTTTATATACTGATATAATATTAGAATTATAATTTCAATAGAACTGCTACATTTCAGTAGCTGAAACTGTAACATGCTCTGCTTGTCCTGCATGGGCTATAGATGCATCCAGGCTGAGATATTAAGAACCTTCTTGAAAGATTTTCTGTGTGTGCACTTCCACCACAATTGTACGTACGTCAACAGATAGCACAGGCTGTTTCAACCCATGGAAACAAGAATTTGAGCCTAAAAGAGAACTCACGAACAAACATGAATTCATCTGAAAAATACTTGTTTGCACTCATTTTGTGTTTCTGATGATTTTATTTTTTGCATAATTGCTAGGTTAGTGTGAGTCATGGCTAAACATTACAGAGACAAGAAAGTCTAAAAGCCATGACTTCCAATGAGCATAGTGGTAATTGCTAAAGAAACCATGTGGTCACCAGAAAAACACAGAAAGGAGGAAAAACCAGTGCATATAGCCTAGTTCCTGCATTTACTCTAGCCTGAATTGATCCAAAGTCAACCCAAGATACCAGCTTCAGAGTGTTTACATAACCTAACTGGATATAATTCAAAATGCAATTTCCGGTTGTTCTACCTGTGACAAGTTATTTTTTCCCTTTGAACAACATCTTCATCTGTAAAATGGTTATTAAAATGCTATCCCTATGGAAGATTAGTAAAGAGTAAATATGGTGGTTATTACTGAAGGACAGGATGCCTGCCAGAAACTCTTTGCTCCTATGTTTAGTTCTACTTGGCTGAGAGGTCTTATGAGTAGTGAGTGATCTGTGTCCAAGAGGTATTTGATTAGGAAGATTCTTATTTTATTCTTGTTTTGTAGAAAAGCAAGATTGTTTATTGTAACTACACACAAAACTGTCTGTTTCTTGTGCATGCTCTGTACCATCCCTGCACATGAGCACAATGGGAGAATAGTAGATATTGCTTAGTATAGAGAAACTGTATTTCCAGCGATGCAGATGAAAGGTGTCAGGAAGAAATGTTGACGATATAGAGATTCCCATCTTACCCTCAAGCTGATCTGAAGGAAGCGAAGAGACCACATTTGCTCCTCTGACAGGGGCCTGTTAGGTCCTATTTGATAAAGAGCTGTACACTTACTCTCATCTAGCAAGTGGAGTTTCTAAATTAAATCAGTGATAAAAAAAAGAAATCTCAACTTGGCCAGGCAGTGGTGGCACACATCTTTAATCCCAGCACTCGGGAGGCAGAGGCAGGCAGATCGCTGTGAGTTCAAGGCCAGCCTGGTCTACAAGAGCTGGGGAAAAAAAGGGAAATCTCAATCTGACAAAATTCCAATCACGGCAGAAATACATAATGAAACATTTGGTCATAATTCATACTGTTGACCTCATAGACCCAGGGATGGCCTGATAGGAATAAGATATATTTTAAAGAAAAATGTTCACAGTTCAAAATTCTTATTGATTTTGTTTTTTTCTGTGATAAGGACACTAACTCAAATCTCTAGTATGGTTTATCTTTAAAATGTTCCCCCCAAAAAAAAGCCCTAGACAGACAAGGAAAGAGTTTGGAAGGCTCTTGTGAATATGTGCTTCTTTGTGAGAAATTTTCAAAGCACCTACATCTTCCATAGCAAGGAAATGGTACACACCATGTCACTGCAGGCAAGTGACTTATCTTCTATCATCAAATACTTTTCTCTCCTGAAAACAGATTAGTAAAAGCAATAGAGCCTCTTTGTAATATCACAGAAGAGTTCTTGTTTTTAGGAATTATCTTCTTCTAAAGTTGCCTTCCATCAGGATGATATCATTTTTCCGAACATAGAGTCTGGAGAGCAGGGTGACATTGTTTCTTAAACTTGAGCAATTTTTGAGAAAAGAGTATATTGTTTTTGCTTCTGCAACTGCTTTTGATTGACAAAATGTGATGAGTGAAGAGAAGTTTGCTTCAGTTTGAAAGGCCTTAAAAGAATTTCTGGGTTTAAAATAAATCATAACTGAAATAGCTTGGAGGAGAGAGTTGCAAACTTTAAACGTTTCGGTTCTAACTCCTGCTGGTGAGTTCAGATGCTGATGTTTGGACACAGCCTTGAACACAAAGTGGCTTAAGCATAATCCTCTACAAGAATGCACATGCTGCAAAATGAAGACCACCAGAGTTCTGTGCAACTCTTACGGTTTACCTGGTCTCCCTCTCGTTTTCCTAACGGCTGCCTTAATAACACCTGGCTATCCAGTTCCTGTACATCTTCCTTAGCTACCCCCTCTGAGCTACTCCTCCAAATGGATATTTTCTCCTCTCAATGAGTTTAGTACTGTTCTTTTTCTGCTGAACACTGACAGAAGAAAGATTTTAAAAGTTCTAGATGAAAAACTACTGGGTGGCTTTTCCTGAGGAGGTGTGAACAAAAACCTGTTCAGTCAAACAGGGCTTTGGTGACAGACTGAAGAAATCGTTCGCATCTAGTTTAGTGAGCTGGTGAGTTTATAGGACCTATTTACCACAGTATGGGTGAAGGGTTACTCACTAGAGCATAGCGGACTCCAAGACAGCTGCCCCCCTGAAAAGTCTGCACCAACGTGGGTAACAGTTCATGAGAACCGCATGCCTAGGATAACAAAGCCAGCAGAGAGAGTCTACCCCATCCCCACCCTTCCCCAGGACCTGCTGCTGCTTGCATAACTTTAGGAGGAGAATTGTTTGTCCTGTGAGATTCAGAAGTTTAACACCTGTAACTTTCATTTGCTTCTGGAACCTTCTGAGTTTCAGTTACTTTCTGAGTCTTGAGTAGCCTCCTTCCAGGTGGGGATGATTCTCTTCAAAGGCAATAGCTATGAACAAAAAGAAAACATGTAAACAACTGATATGAGCATGAAAAGATGCCAAAAACACATTACCAAAAGTAAACGGAAATGCAAAAATCCACAGCACAATGTTATTCATACTTACTAGCAAAGTTGACATTTTAATAGCTAACAGAAAAAATTCTTATTGTTAGACAGTAACTTGAGTCACAGAAACCTTTATTCATGATTGGCAGAAATACTAAATAGTAAAACTTTCATTAAAACACCTCTATAAGTTCTTCAACTGTTGAACACAGTTTACCATAAAACTGAAGTATTCCATTCCTGGGCGTCTCCTAAAGAGAGCCAAGTAGATAGACCACAGTGTCTTGAACACAAGCATTAATAGGCTTCTTCCTGCTGTGACAAACTATAAATAACCCAAATGTCTATCAGCAGTTGAATGAATAAAGCAAACATGTTGTGTATTCCAGTGGAATGATATTGGGGGCAGAGGGTGCTAGTGACTCATGGCTTTGAAGGATACATTCACTTATCAACCTCAATGAATCCTTAATTTTACATAGTTACACTGTATTTTATTTCATATGTGCCTTAATGAGATTGAAATCTATTCAACTTAAAGTAAAAGGAAAGACATTTCTCTGAACAGGTTGTTACTTGAGTTTTAAAATCCTCCCCCAAAAACAGCAGTGTGAAATGAACAGCCCACTATAGCTTTAGAGTTCCAAGATTCTTCAGCTGCTACATCAGTCAAAGAGTAGGCACTGGGCATGAATCTAGGTCAAGGGATTTTTCAAACTGTGAGAGAAGAAATCTTATAATTCAAAGTCTTTGCTCAATAAATCATGCCTAACTGTTGATTTTGAATCCAATGCCTCACCAGGCTTCAATTCCACTTAAACTTCACCCACCACTTTTGTTCTAAAACAGACAGTTTGGTATGTCTAACTTTCCCTACCAGTATGACATCAGGAAACTGCATCCTCTTATTAATAGCAAACTACAAGGAACAAAGCTCTCAGAAGCATAGTAGGAAAACAATCTGTCTGTGGTGATCCAACAAAATCCTCTGATATTTAAAATACTACCCAAATGAGATCAAAATTACACCTAAAATTTCTTGTGCCAGTGTGCTTGAGAGTCCAGCACAGTAATGGTTTCTGTAATTCGTAAAGCTCTTCACCAATGAAAAGCTTCCTCCTTTATAGCATTGAATATGGCTAATACACTGTATAAAAAGTTTTGAGACATTCTTATACATGGAAGAAAGGAATGTAAACTTGTTAAATCATTTAAGAAGTTAAGGCACTATGATGGTTTAAATGAGAATAGACCCCATAAGCTTATGTTTGAACACTTGGTCTCTAGTGGATAGACCTTCTTGGGTGTTAGTAAGACGTCCCATTGTTGGCAGAGGTGTGTCACTGGGGGTAGGCTTTAAGGTTTCAAAAGACTCTTATGTTGACTGAGGTGTCTGTCCTGCCTGGTTCCACAGCCGTTCAGCCCCCCAAAACACACAGAGGCCTACATTAATTATAACAGGTTGACCTATTAGCTCAGGCTTCTTATTAACTCTCACATCCTACTTTAACACATAATTCTTGTCTGTGTTAGCGACGTGGCTTGGTACCTTTTATCAACGAGGCAGTCTCATCTTGCTTCCTCTGTATCTGGATTACAACAGCAGACTGACACTTTCCTCTTCTCAGAATTCTCTTGTCCTGGTTTCCCTGCCTATACTTCTTGCCTGGTCCTGCCACCTTTACTTCCTGCCTGGCTACTGGCCAATCAGTGTTTTATTAAAATATACAAGTGACAGGGTTTTTTCTTAGCCCAGAATGAATCCACAGCCTCTCATTTTCTGTGGAAACAAAAACAAAACCTCTTCTTCAAAGTAACATATATATTAACTTCAATTTTGAAGTCAATGCATTTTCCAAATTATATATGTTGGATTAATCCAGCAGCATTTACAATCAAATGTCTTTTAGCAGCTGCTGTTCCTCCCTCAGAAGTCATACAACTCAAAGACAACACAATAATATACAGTATTGAGATTCACTGTGTATTTTCCATACTTACATTACTTTATTTTAAACTTGATTTGTTTTATTTTTAATTTTTGTTATTTGAGACAGGGTTTCTCTGTGTATCTTTGGCTGCCCTGGAAATCACTCTGTAGACCAGGATGTCCTTGGACTCACAAAGATCTGACTATCTCTGCCTCCCAAGTGCTGGGATTAAAGGTGTGTGCTACCACATGGGACGTCTCTCTCTCTCTCTCTCTCTCTCTCTCTCTCTCTCTCTCTCTCT
>LOJH01031133.1:0-16910 GCA_001685095.1 Ellobius talpinus
CCACCCTCTTCTTCTTCTCCTTCTTTGTCCTCCTCCTCCCCCTCTTCTTCTTCCTCTTCTTCTCATTCTCTTTTGTCATCTTTCCCCCTCCCCTCCCTCTCCCCTCCCTCTCTTCTCCTTTTCCTTCTCCTTCTCCTCCTTTATTTTACTGTATTCTTTATCCTTCCACATTCCTTACTCTTCCAATCTTATTTATTCTGCTGTTACAAACCCCCAAACATATACATACATACATACACACACAGATTTCTAGTTCTCAAATCTAGTTCTTTGAAAAAAAATTTAATTTATTTTATTAACAAAAATTATTCATTTATTTTATATCCCAACCACAGTTTCACACCCCTCTTCTCCTCACATTTCCTCCCTTCTCTCCTTTCTGCTGCCCCAATCACTCCCTCTCTGCTTCTGTTCAGAAAGTGACTTATATCCCATGGATATCAACAAAATATGGTTTATCAAGTTGTAGGAGGACTAAGCATTTCCCCTTTTATTAACGCTCGGCACAGTATCCCAGTATGGGGAATAGGTTTCCAAAAGTCAGGCAAATAATTAGAAACAGGTCCTGCCCCCACTGCTAGGAGTTCCATGAGTAGACCAAGCTACACAACTTTCACACACACACACACACACACACACACACACATATTGAGGGCCTTGGTTGTTGAGTCTTTAAGCTCCTAAGAGTCCAGGTGAGTTGATTCTGTGGGTTTTGTTGTGATGCCCTTGACCCCTCTGGCTCCCTCCCTCTCTTCAGCAGAATTTTCCAAGCTCAACCTAATTGTTGGCTATGGGTCTCTGCCTCTGTTTCCAACAGTTACTGAATGGATCCTCTCTGATGACAACTGTGGTAGAAAAGCACAAATGACAGCTTATAATGGAGAGTATGCGGAGTAAGGGGAACTTCCACTTTTTGTGGGAGTGCAAACTTGTACAGCTACTTTGGAAATAAATATAGCAGTTACTCAGATAATTGGAAATCAATCTACCTCAAGATCCAACTATACCACCCTTGGGCAAATATACAAAGAATGCTCAATCATTTCACAAGGATACTTGCTCAACAATGTTCATGGTATTTTTATTTGTAATTGGCAGAACTTCAAGAATTATTAATAGATATGGAGAGAGTTGACAGCATTGTTTGGTGCCTGATTTTAGTGGATTTGTTTTGAGTTTCTTTCCATTTAATTTAATGTTGGCTATAGACTTGTAAATTGCCTTTATTATGTTTAGGCATAAACATTAAACCTGATTTCTCCAAAAATTTTATCATGAAAGGGTGTTGTATTTTGTAAATCTTCTTTTCATCATTAATGAGATGACCATGTGGATTTTCTTTTTCATTTTCTTATATGGTATATACATTGACAGATTTTAATATGTTGAACCATCCTGCATCTCTGGGATGTAGGCTATTTGATCATTAATCTTTTAAATGTGTTTTTGGATTCAGTTAACAAGTATTTTATTGCATTTTTTCATCGATGCTCACTCACATCAGGGAAATTGGTCTGTAATTCTCTTTCTTTGCTGAATCTTTGTGTGCTTTGGGTAACAAGATGATTGATGTGGGATGGCTTTCTTTATTTGTATTGCTTTTATTGGTTGGTGAATAAAGTTGTTTTGGCCAGTAGCTTAGCAGAGTAAAGCCAGATAGGAAATCTGAACAGAGACATTCAGAGAGAGTAGGTAGATGCCAGCATCCACCAAGGAAACAAGATGTGAAAAAGTGAGGTAACACTAAGTCCACGCGACAATACACAGACTAATAGAAATGGGCTAATTTAAGATATAAGAACCAGCTAGAAATATGCTTGAATCATCGACCAAACAGGGTTGGAATTAATATAGTTTCAGTGTGGTTATTTGGGTTTTACAGCCAGGAATGAAAAGTGCAGTCTGTTTATGAATAATGTCTCTGTGTTTCTTTGTCATTGAACAGTTGTGGGAATGGGCAGGTCGGAAATTTCCATTTACATGTGACTGTGACTTCATAAAATGACTTTGGTAACATTCCTTGTGTTTCTAGTTTGTGAATTAATTAGAGGAGCATTGGTAGTATGTCTTTTTTGAAAGTCTGCTAGAATTCTGTGCTAAAACTATCTAACCCTAGACTTTTTTGTTGTTGTTGTTTGGGAGACTTTTAATGACTGTCTCTATTACCTTATGGGTTGTTTGTAGGATATATTTTAGTTGTTTAACTGATCTTTATTTAACTTTGCTAAGTGGCATCTATCAATGAAATCATTTGTTTCTTTTAGATTTTCCAATTTTTTGGAGTATGGGTTTTGCAAAATGACCTAATGAATCTTTGGATTTCCTTACGGTCTGTTGTTATGTCCCTTTTCATTACTGATTTTGTTAATTTGGATATTCTCTTTGTGTCTTTTAGTTAGTTTCAATAACAGTTGTATATCTTGTTGATTTTCTCATTGATTCTTTGTATTTTTCTCTTTGCTTCTATTTTATTGATTTCACACTTAGTTTGATTATTTCGTACCTTCTATTCCTCATAAGTATGTTCAGCTCTTTTGGTTATAGAGCTTTAGGTGTGACGCTAACTTGCTGAAGTTCAAAGAAGGTATATTCTTTGGTGTTTGTATGAAATGTTCTGTAGCTATCTGGTAGGACCATATGATTCATAATGTATGCTAGATGCATTATTTCTCTGTTTAGTTTCTGTCTGGCAGACCTGTTCGTTATTGGAATTGAAGTATTAAAGTCTCCCACTATTAATGTGTAAGGTTTGGTTTGTGATTAAAGCTTTAGAAATGTTTCTTTTACAAATGTGGGTGTCCCTGCATTTGGGACACAGATGTTAGGAATTGAAATGTCATCTTGGTGGATTTTTCCTTTGATGAGTATTAAATATCTTTCATTTCTTTTGATTAATCTTGGTTTGAAATCTATTTTGTTAGATATTAGAATAGTTAACCAGCTTGCTTCTTAGGTCTATTTGCTTGGAAAATCTTTTTCCTTTCCTTTAATCTTAGGTAGTTCCTCCCTTTCTTGTTGAGGTGTGTTTATTCTATGCAGAAAAAAATATGAATGCCATTGCCGCATCCGTTCTGATAGCCTGTGTCTTATTATTGGTGAATTCAGTGTATTGATATTGAGAAATTTCAATTACTACTGATTGTTAATTCCTGTTATTTTGGTGATGTGATAGTGGTGGTGGTGGTGGTGTTAGTAGGAGTTTGTGTGTATGTCTTTCTTTCTTTTGGGTTTGCTGGTGTAAGATTATTTCTTACTCTGTTTTCATGGATGTATAGTACCTTTTGTATGTCTAGATTTGTGGATAGATATTAATTATTTAAATTTTACTTTGTTATGGAATACCTTGTTTTATCCATCTATTGTAATTGAAAATTTTGCTGGGTATAGCAGTCTAGTTAGCACCCATGGTCTCTCGGAGTCTGTAAGACTTCTGTTGTCCGTGAACTTCTGGCTTTTAGAATAACCATTGAAAAGTGCATTTATTTTTAGACAGGGTTTCTCTGTAGCGTTTTGGAGCCTGTCCTGGAACTAGCTCTAGCTCTTGTATATCAGGCTGGCCTCAAATTCACAGAAATCTGCCTGCCTCTGCCTCCCAAATGCTGGGATTAAAGGAGTATGTTACCAGTGACTGGAAAGTCACTGTATTTCTAACAGAACTGTCTTTATATGCTACATGTCCTTTTTTCCCTTGAAGCTTTTAATAATCTTTCTTTATTCTGTATGCTTAGTGTTTTGATTAATTTGTGTCTTTGGGACTTTCTTTTCTAATCTAATCTATTTTGTGTTATATAGCTTCTTGTACCTTTATAGCTATGTCCTTTAGGTTGGGAATTTTTTCTATGAATTTGTTAAATGTAGTTTCTGGGTTTTAAGCTAGGAATCTCCTCCTTCTTCTAATCCCATTATTCTTAGGTTTGGTCTTTTGATAGTGTCCCAGATTTCCTGGATGTTTTGATAGAAGTTTTTTGCATTTGACATTCCTTTGACTGGTGAATCTATTTTTTCTACTGATTGTTCAAATTCTGAGATTTTCTCATCCACCTCTTGAAATATATTGATGATGTTTGTATATGTATCTGTTCAATTATCCAGATTTTCCATTTCCAAAATTCCCTCAGTTTTATGCTTTCTTTATTGCTTATATTTCAGCTTTCAAGTCTTGAATAGTTTCCTTCACCCGTTTGCTTGTTTTTGTTTTTTTTTTTTTCTTGGCTTTCTTGGTATTCTTTAAGGGATTTATAGATTTTCTTCAATTTTTTCTTTGTCTCTTCCTTGATTTTTTAGGAGATTTTTTTCATTTCCACTTTAAAGATCTTAATATCTTTTTAAATTTGATTTTGAGGTCATTTCCTTGTTCCTCAGCTGTGATTAAATATTTGGGTCTTGTTGTAGGATATCTGGTCTCTGGTGTTGCCATATTGCCATGGGTGTTGTTGATTGTATTCTTCCACTGATGTATAGGCATCTGGGTTTGGGATGATTATAGGTCTAGGTGCTTATATTATATGATACTATATATTATATTATATATTATTATATATTATATTATAGGTCATTTATTTCATTATATAATGAAATATATTTATTTATATTATATATATTATATTATAGGTCTAGTTTGCCTTTGTTGGATGGGTGTTTGATTCCTTAGTTTTTGTTTCCTTCTTGGTCTACTAGTCTTTGTGACCTAGATTTATGGCAGCTGGCATGACTTTTGATCTACTAGGGAGTCTCTGTCGAAGTCAGGAGCTGACCTGCTGGGGGCTACCTTTCACTGAAGAAGGGGGTCTATGTTCTTCTTGTTGGTGTGGCTTGCACCTATTCTTCTGACTGGTATGGCTTGTTATTCTAACTGTTGTGGGCTGCCCCTGTTCTGCCTGGTTGGCCCCGTGCCTGAGCAGTGGAAGTGGTTTGAGAACAGTGTCAGGCAGCAGAGCAGGAGATGAGCTAAGAGGCATGGCCTACAGATTGGGTCTTTGGGAACTGAATCAAAGCAGTTCAGCTGTCAGAGGGTCACTTACCTCTCATTTTGACTGGGGTGATTCATACTTGAGCAGCAGGAAAAAGTATTTTGGTGCTGGAAACAGGGACTAGCAGCAGGGTGGATTATGGTCTGTTCTTCTGACTGGTGTGACCTAAGTCTGAACAACTGAAGGAAATCTCCGGCTGATGTTTTGTTGTTACTCTTTTATGTAGACATTCATAGCTATTAACTTTCCACAAACTTTCTAGTAAGTTGTAGTTCATCTTTATTGACTTCCAGTATTTTAAAATATTCCCTCCTTTGTTTTGTCAATGACACTTTTGATTAAGGTATACACTGTTAAGCCTACAAATACTGGTGTAGTTTTTGTGTTCTTTTGTTATTGATTTCTAGCATTATTCTATTATGATTTAATAAAACATAAGAAACTGTTTTGATTGTTTAATTTATTTAATAAGCTTCCTTTGTTGCTAGAATGCTGTTTTCTTCAGAGATGGTACTATGAGTGGCTGAAAAGACACCATATCATCTTTGGTGTTGTTCAGCTATGAAGAGTCTTGGATAAATCTCAGTTATTGAAGTCACCCACTATTACTGTATCAAATCTTTAATACTTTTAATGAAATTTTGTTACCATTTTGATTTATACATTTGCTTATTATTGAATTGTTTTATCAATATAACTTTATCTCTTTTTATTAACTTTGGTTTGAAATCTACTTTCTTTACTAGAGTAAATATTTCAGGTTTTTTCATCTTTCACTTGTTGACAGCAAACTAGCATATAAGAAAACATATATTTTACTCTGTAGCTGTCTTTGCTAATGAAGTATGCTTTTTTGAAAAAACTTATAGTTGACTCTTGGTTTTTAATCCAGTTAGTTACTCTTGGTGTCTTTTTTATGTGGGCGGAGGACATTTTTGACATAAGATTATTATTGAGGTCTGATGCTAACTCCTGTCATTTTGTTTTCTACCTTGTTTGATTGTTGTCCTCTCTTATTTGCTTTAAGGTCACTTTGGTTGCTACCACCTGGTATGGATTCCTGCCTAGGTCTTCCTTACTCACGCACTCCTTTTGTGATGTTTAAGTCTTCCTGTGTGTTTGTGGGCAGCTTTGCTTCCTCCTCTATGTATATGCTTCCTAAAGCAGCATCCCCATGATGTCGTGTTAGTCTGGAACAGTATGACTTTCTGCTTGTCGTAAAATGTTTATATTTTTCTATCTATATTAAATGATCATTTTGCAGGACACAGTAATTTTTGTTAGCAATTATCTATTTCCTTGACTTGAAATATATAATCCTTTTTTTCCTGGGTTTTAGGCCAACTGATGAGAAACTGACACTTTGTTGATACATGAGCCTTCATAATCGAATTGTCTTTTTCCCTATTCCTCTTCATCTTATTTCTTTGATTTGTCCTGTTAAAATATTGACTGAATTGTCATAGAGAGGATCTTCTTTGCTCATGTCTATTTGAGATTCTGAATGTCTCTTTTCTTGTCTCTATTTCAGACATACTTTTTTCCCAGTGGCTTAGTTTATTGATGGTACTTCACATTATTTTTAATTCACTGTCCAGTTAGATTTTTCTCAGCCATGTTGCTGAACTTTGCCTTTAGATGAGATCTTCCACTTCAAATATTGATATAAATTTTTATGATTGTTTCTTCTTTAGTTTCACTATTAAACATTTGAAATATTTGTACGTAAACTTATAGCTACTTTGATATCTTAAAATTGTGCCTTTATATTTTATTTCCTTTGGAAGAGCTGTGTTGCCTAACTCTTCCTTTTTTCCTGATTAGCAGCACATACAGAAGTTCATTTTTATGACTTCTCTGACTTAGAAATCTTTTCATTGTATATCCTTCTCTTCTGGGATAAATACTTGCATGGAATCACTCAGAGATTTAAAAAAAAAGCACTGTGCTGTAATAGCAACAAAGCAAAACATGTAAGATAAAGAAATATGCTGAAAAATAGCCCACAAAAATATAACCCATGACTATAAAAAAGAAATAAAATAAATATAGTGAATGAAAAATGTGCTATGAAGTGAAAAAACTCATAACAAATGTGGAAATAGTACATGGATGATAAAAAGGAATGAGAAAAGAAAGGAGAAAAAGAGGAAAAAGTTTACAGAAAAAAGAGGTAAAGGAGAATAGAAAAAATGCTACGAATAAGAAAAAAAATAAAAGTTCAATATCAACAGGAAGCTTCCTAATGAGAGTTGTGTAATAAAGTTAAAGAGATCACAAAATAATTTAAGTTTCTAATATAGTTAAAACATTGTTGATTGTGTAGTAAAGGAGGAAATGAAGTAGAAAAAAGAAACAACTAAAAATTGTAAAAGACCAGACGAGAGTATCTTCTTTGCTGGATGAGAAACACCTGGACAATCTAAATATTTAGAAAACTCATAGACAAGCTAACCTGCCTGGAGAAAGCAGAGAGCACCTGAGCTGTCTCATGGAAGCAATGAATATCTGAGCAGCATGGAAAGAGCAGCATTTGTCCAGTTTAATTGCTTATAGTGATGTAGTGTTCATCAGTATTCTGACCTTCATAAACATAACAAGAAAATGTTAACTATAAGTTTACCAACATGAAATGAATTGATTTACATGATTACTTTGGAAAAATAAAGCACCATGGGGAAATCCACTTTAAAATCTTATGTTTCCTTTGTACTTACAAAAATCTTAATACAGGAAGACAGTGATTATTGGAGGAGAAGAGTTATTTAGAGGCATAATGTTACTCTTAAATAGTGGAATTTATAACAGCAGTATTGCCACCCATCTTTTTATGGTCTTTGTTGATGCAACTGTATTTGAGTCATTTCTGATCCAGAAAGTTACCCTTCACCCATATTCCTGTAATGTTGATAAAACTCATTGGCTCACCAAGTTGACCTTTGATGGTAGCTATTATTGTTCTGTCTATTATCTATTTCAAGCAACCCTTAATTCTTAAATAATTCTAATCATTTAATTTATTTTTTTAAAAAATAGACTGTTTAGAAAATAGTAGGCTATCTAAGAAAGAACAAATTTCAATTCTAAAGTCTCTAATTAAAGTTATGTTGATTTGTATCTCCAATGAGTATAACTCTAGTTGGTCAAACTGGAGTCATGTTACTTGATTCTAATGAATTGGGAGTTGAGCTTGTACTTTTATGTCAGTCAACATGTGAGTCATTTAGCTGTCTTCCTTCTCAGGGACACAGGGAAGTCTTGGATGAATCCTGATCCCTTATACATCCACCAAATTGCAACACATGCTTGAGATAGCATAGTCATGCTTGGGGGTAGGAGTAACAAACATTAGCTCACATAGTCAGTATTTTCAGATAAGAACCATTTGAATGGGAGTTTTATTGATATATTCAATCTACAATTCAGGGGATAGTTTCACTCATAAATCCTATTGACTTTTTAAGAAGTAACAAATGACAACAAGCTTTGATAATTCTACTTCATTGCTATGTTGCATTTTAAGTTTGAAATAATCTCAGACTTACAGAAGAAATCTCATTATTATATTTTTCCCTGAAACATTTCAGTGTTGGCATGCTGCGCCCATTACAGACAGTCTTATTATCTGCTTTGCACTTTTGTTCCCTTACTACACTTTTCTGCCTGGGGAAAGGCAATCTGCCATGTCCACCTAATCACTCCAGAAAGGCCTTACTAAGGCAAACACAGAAAGAGCAGCTGTGAATATCCTTACCTTTTCAAAGGACAGGTTTATAAAGAGGTGCATCTTGTATGATTATGTGTGGCCTCATGCTGATGGTGGGAAACCGTAGCTCCAGAAAAGTGTGGTTTCTCATTCCGTTCTATTATTAAAGGTTTGAGTCATGAGCTCTGAGGCTTCATCTGAAAAACATTACAGCTAGAAAACAATGAAGTATATGGAATGGTATAACTCAGTCAGATATATTATCTGATGGTTAAATATTACATATCGTTAAACATAAATGTAAAATAGGATCCTTAAGGCTGGTTGTGGTGGTGGAAGCAGTGCCAGAAGGATCAGATGTTCAGTGTCATCCTTGATTGCATAGTGAGTTCAAGGCTAGCCTTGGCCACATGAAACCCTGTCTCAAAACAAACAAATAAAACTGACTTTTTTTAAATAATCTGCTATATCTTGAATAAGTAAAATTTGTATGTCAGCCTAAGAAATTTTGAATGTTTTTCAGTTATCTTGTACCCAAATTTAGAAAATACTTTGTGTATATTTTAAGTATGCTTAGTAATGTTTATTTTTGTTACCTTTGTTTTATTTATTTTTTATTTTGATTTATTTTATGTGTGTTTCATTTTACAAGTTCATTATTTTAGATAACAAATATTAAAAGTTAGTAGGTCCCAAGCTGAAAATAAATAAACAAGAAAAGAAAGATAACCTCTTTTTTATTTTAAATCTCATTTCTGGAAAGCCTCTTCTGTGGAGTCAGGAGCAAGCAATAAACATGCTATTAGTACTAAGTGCATTTTCTACAAGGAAACCACAAAGTACTTTTGTAAATCAATATGTTCTAAAAAATATTTTAAAATCTATCCAGAGGGAAACTGATTTTCAAAGTGGAAAAATAGTTGCTGTGGTCCAAGAAGGTAATGTACACAGGAAGGCTCTCTTTCTTTTCCCCAAGATGCCTCTGACTTCAGTCTTTGCCCAGAGGCGATGGAGTTAGACATGTGGACCATGGAAGGGGAACAAAGGCTCAGTAATCCTGAGGCAGCCAGCAAGGTCTGACACTGCCATTACCACAGGCGAGCAAGATACACTGCTTCCCTTTCATCTAGCCAGACTTTTTTGGAGAATTTTCTGCTGCTATAAATGTCACCATTTAAAAGCAACTTTCTGCCTCTAAATCACAATTCTCCTCTGATGATAATTATCTTCCTGTGTGAGGCTTTTGATAAGTAGAACGGATTCATATGTTTTATTTTCTCATACTATTTTATTTTTCCAAAGCAAACATGTAATTCAATTCACTTTGCCTTGGAAATCTTACACTTAACACTTTCTTGTATGTTCTAGGCAAGACGTGGGAAAAGAGAGAGCAATTTAGTTCAGAGTCATGGGGTTTGAAAGTATCTGTATTGTAGATATTTATATTTAACCAATTCACTGAGAATTTATCAAGCCAACATTTAATAAATAACTACAATTACGGTCCCATGTGTATAGTGATAAATAAGATTGGGTCTAGGTCTGGAATATACTTCCAGGCTAATGGATTACTCTATGGAAGGACTTTCAAAATATTTGGAAAATTAAAAGTGAAATTATTCTATTATTTCCTCTTAACATCCACAAGAAGAGAGGTTTGCTTTAGAAACAAGAAAATCAATTGTAAGGGTCACTATATCTATCAAACATCTATTGAATATTCAAAGGTTTATATAATTCGTGAAAAACAGCTAAGAGAAGAAATCAAAATTTAAAGTGTTAAATTATAATGACCTAATCAAAAGGGGGTTATTTTAATAATCTGACAATAAAGATAATTCATTAACCTTAGATTAAGTGTCTCTATTGCATTTCTTAAAGAATTAGAGAATTAATCTGATGCATAATAACGCAATATTGACTACTCCTAAAAATCGTCCATTTCCTTAATTGTCAAGAATTCTAAGTTATCTCTTACAGAGCAATTATTTTCAGCCTGCATTTAGTTTTCACTTTGTAGACATCCTGCCAGTGCTATGAGATAATGGTATATTTCAATATATGTTTTATTCATTAAAAAATACTGACTAAATAGATATTTTCAGCAAGTAATAAAAGTGTTCCCATTCCATTTAGCTGATGGATAGCCTCTTTTCACTTTTGTTGCCTTTGCATCTTAGTAGAGTTACATGTTTATGGTGTCATTTTCAAAATCAATAAAT
This sequence comes from Ellobius talpinus, assembly GCA_001685095.1. NCBI lineage: Eukaryota > Metazoa > Chordata > Mammalia > Rodentia > Cricetidae > Ellobius > Ellobius talpinus. The sequence goes on from LOJH01031133.1 coordinate 10,899, forward strand.
TCTGAATTGATTTTCAACCACTTTAATTTCTCCTACCCTGCTATATGATCTGGTAAGAGTAAGGAAATGTGATAGTTATCTATTGTTGTGTAAGAAACCATTTCAAATCCTAGTGACATAAAATAATAACTGACTACTTCAGATATTTCTGTAGGCGGGCACATTCTGTGTTGGTTTTCATGGATTCCTTTTTGTGTGACTGGTGGGGATGGACCCAACCACATGTCTGCTGGGTTAATGCCACAGCTCAGTCAGATACTTTGAGCTTCTTCCATTTGACTCATTCTTGAGGTTAACTGGAATTAGTTCCTTCATTGTTACTTCAGAATTCCAAGATAAATAGATTAGAAGTTCTCAGTTTTACTGAGGCCTAAGTAAGCTCCAGAACTCAACAACACACTGGTTAGGTTTGGATGATTGAAGCTACCACTAATGCCACCCCAGGTACCAGGAATTATAGAAAACTGCTCCAATCTATGATATACAGCTCAGCAGAAGGTCATAGGCAGTGTGATTCTTAGAGAACAATATTAAAATATTTCATGAATTTGTAGGGTTATCATGTAATATCTAGTGTGAAATATTTATATAAACAGAGGAACACAAATTCCTATAATTTGAATATGAAAAGACAAACTAATATTCAAATTTAACAACTACATTTAAAATTACTTTTTTTCAAAAATAGAAATCATGTCTCTTAAAACACTGATATTCTAGTAAAATTTGGAAATCATAAGCAGAAAATAAAATCACTGAACCCCTAAAACAGCATTAGGTCAGGGTGGTGTTTTGCTATTTTACTTTCTTTTTATTTTTGCTTTGTTAAAAATAATAAATAAAAATTTAAAAATAAACAATATTTCGCTTCTTTGTTCATTTTTTTAAAAAACATAAATTTATTTACTTATTTATTTGTTTAATTTTTTACAACCCTGGGGGCAGTTTTTGTTCCCTCCTTTCCTCCCACTCCCCTCTCACTCCCTCTCTGCACCCCAGCCCAATCTACTCCTCCATTTCTGCTTAGGAAAGGACAGCTCTCTCGTGAGTATTAACAAAACATGGCATTTCAAGATGCAAAATATTAAGCATCTCTTCATGTATTAAGACTGGGTAACTTGACCCAGTATGAGGAGTATGCAAAAAGCCAGTAAGAGTCAGAGACAGCTCCTGTTCCCACTGTTAGGAGTCCCACAAGAACCAAGCTACACAACTCTAACATGTGCAAATTACCTAGATTGGTACCATTCAGGCTCAATGGTTGCCAGTTTAGTTTCTGTGAGCTCCTATGAGCCCAGGTTAGTTGATTCTGTGAGTTTTCTTCTGGTGTCCTTGGCCCCTGTGGGTCCTACAATCCTTTTTCCTCCTCTTCTGCAAGATTTCCAGATTTCCGCCTAACGTTTGGCTGTGGGTCTAGATCTGGTTCCATTGCCTGCTGAGTGAAACTTCTCTGACGACAATTGGGCTAGGCCCCAAACTGGTCACAGGAGACGACCATTTCAGGCTACCTATCCATTATTCTTAAGAATCTTAGCTGGGGTCAACCCTGTAGATTCCTGTGTGGTTCCCTTGTGCTAGGTTTTTACCTGACACCGAAATGCAACCCCTCTTTCCAGTAGCCTCTTTCAGTACTCGGCCCCAAATCTGATCGCTCATGTCCCCATCCCCATCTGTCCTCATTCGACTCATGAAATCTCTTTATTTTCCCTTCCTAAAGAGATCCACATGTTTCCACATGAACCCTCCTTGTTGCCTAGTCTCTCTGGGTCTGGGAATTGTAGCATAGTTTTCTTTTATCTTACAGCTAATATTCACTTACGAATGAGTACATACCATGTTTGTCTTTCTCGATCTGGGTTACCTCACTCACTCTTGATCATCATTATCATCAATATCAGGCATGCTGACACATAGGGTAGATGTGAATGGTCATGAAAACATGGCTGGCATTTTCCCTGGTTTCCTTGTAGGCATACCATATGCCGAGTTACAGTATAAGTATCAGAGCCTATTTTCTTTATTGTGAGATTTTTGTTTAGTTTTTGTCCCCTTTTATTAACAAATATTTATTTGTTCCTATTTTCACGTGAAACTGGAACTCATTTTATAATGGGACTGCTGAGGACAAAGAACTTACTCATCTTAGTATAAACATTTCCGTCCAAACAATTTGACTTAAACTCTTAACAGATTTGCCTTATTGGGAAGTTAGGTGGCTCTAACTTTTTTCCAAGATTCACTTCTGAAATCTCATCTCGTTACATAATGAGAAAAACAAGAGATGTGTTTTATACATGTAAATACTGTTTACTAGGAGACAAGTATCTATTAAATCATAAACTGTATTTACTGTTCTTAAGTCATTTTTATTACTCTACACATTATTTTTCAGAACTAATAAATTAAACAAATTTGTTTTAATACTGTAACTTATTTTATCATCCCCTATCTAAAGCCAATCAGAGGAAGAGAATTTCTCCTGATTTATATCTGGAAAGCAAGTGTTCCCCCACATATATTAAGAACTCAGAAACAAGACTGGAGAGATTAAGGTAAGAGCACTGACTGCTCTTCCAGAGATTCTGAGTTCAATTCCCAGCAACCACATGGTGGTTTGTAATCATCTATAAAGATATCTAGTGCCCTCTTCTGGTGTGCATAATACATAAATAAATAAATAAATCTTTAAAGATAAAACTCAGAAATAAGCATGCAATGCATTTAACATTAGTCTTGAAGAGGATAGCCTAAGAAATTAATTAACATTATACAATTGCTTTAGCTGATTCAATTCTAGAATGGAAATGTTATTTTACATTTATTAAATATCTGTAAGTCAAATGGTTTTAAAAATAATTTCAAGGAAAGCATAAAGCATTTGAAGCACATTCCAATCTTAATCAATAGTTTGATTTAAAATATATGTTAAAAGCATCAGTATATTTAAAATTAGATGTTAATTTTAAACCATGAATAAATATTTAACATTTTTATCTATATATCACCTTTTTAAAACTATGCTTTATAAAAAAGCCATGTTTTTCTTAAAATAATCCAGATAAGGGAAGTTTTTTCATTTTAGGACAGAGACAGACTATGTTTAAACATATCAATTTCTTAAATAGTTATGTGCTGGGAAATGTGCCAGTTTCACTGAAGCTTTAGAGACCTGCAGCTAAAACCTATACACTGATATCCTCTTGGTATTTCCTATTTAATATTTTCTAGAATGATAACTCTGCTACAGAACACCAAGCTACCTTAATGTCATCAAGAGTTTCTTGCCTTTTCTGTATGGAAATGGTTATTTTCTTGTTAATGGATCTTTCAAACAACATTGATAGATCTTAAGATTATTCTATAGACTGTTAGAAGAGCCTTATGTTCTCACCATGGTTTGGATTCATTTCTGTGACTCTAGTAGAAAATATAAGGCGCTGTGGTGATCTTTAGGGACAGAGATCTCATTGCAGTTATGCCCTAATATTTTGTTGCTAAAGAGAAATCCTAAGAATCAGTCCTGCCCGAGAAATATTACTTTGATAAATATTTCCAGAATTCTGTTACTTATGAACAAAAGAATAACTTCTAAAAGTAGAGTCCTACTAGTCTATGTAGTTTAAGATAAGATGGGAAAGACATCTTAGATCGGTATCTGGACTTAAATAGAAACTGAAAATAAACTTCAACACATAATTGCTAAATGTACATTCTGAGGATGTGATATACCTTCCTACAGTGAAGCTTTTCAAATATTAGCTGGAATTTCAAATAATAGGACACCGGTCATTAGATTGTGCCCATAGATATGACAAGGAAAAGGTACCCTGAACTTTCATGAGTATAGTTGTTTGTATAAGATCATCATAATGCAAATACCAATTGACCTGTCAGTGGGTACAAGAGGAATTTCACATAGTCCCACCCCTAAATGAAGAGGTACAGGAAGTTAATGGTTATTGACAGAGAGAAAATCAATTCTCTGCAGGGACAAACTACTGTATAGTTGTCCAATCTTGAGTGGTCAGTCCTAGACACATGAATGTGGGAACAAAGTTCAGTAAACTTTGTAGGTTATACTGGGGTGAGGGAGAGGAACTAGAGGGGGGGAGTGAGAGTAATGCAAATACTTTGATCATATGTGAAATCTAAAGAAAACCCAAAACATCCAATCACATTACTCTTCTGGTGTTATGCAAAGTAACTTCCAACACCTTGAAAGCTACTAAGTAGATTTGGGGCTTCCAGTTGGATATCAGTTGAACGTCTACATATTAGATGACAAGGTAGGTTGTGCCTGTCTTCAGCAATAGGGCCTTGCCATCAAGAGAGTAACTAGTAGTCATCTCAATACCCTGGGTTATTTTGTGGGTCAGAGGCTCTATGGGATCCCTTTAGTCAAGAACATAACAAACTGCAGCCAATTCATGGCAAGGAGGTTTAATCTGATGGTATAGATAACTAAGGCAGGCAGTGGTGGCTCAGGCCTTTAATCTCAGCACTCAGGAGTCATGAACTGATGGGTCTTGGTGAGTTTGAGGCCAACTTGGTCTATAAAGAGAGTTTCAGGAAAGCCAGAGCTGTTATACAGAGAAACCCTGTTTTGAAATCGAGAGAGAGAGAGAGAGGAATGAAAAGAAGAGATATCTAGAAGACGTATTGTTTCCCATCTTATATGATGACTCCAAGTAAATTCCATCCATATAAGTTAGGAAACTTCTACAGTAGCAGGTCTCCATCTGGTTTTCAAAGGTATTTAGTGTTAGTTGTCCCTCCCTTCATAGGCCCTCATTTATCCTAATTTCAGACCCAACAAAATTCCAGCATGGATAAAATGCTGTACACACAAATCTCACCCCTAACCAAGAGGCTATTTGCCACTGATACCTACTGGGAGATAGAGAATCAGTTTTTGCCAATGGAATTTCATTATCAATCACACTCTTGGGCAGTACAATACTCAGGACTATTTGGCAAACACCAAATGGACTGCATGGTTATTTTACACATTTATTCATTCATTTATTTATCTATTTATTTGTTTATTTATTTAGCTGTCTATTTATTTATTTATTTATGGCTTTGGTATTTTCTGTTTTTCTACTTTTTATCTATTCTAACTTTTTTCTGTTCTGCTTTGTTTTTCTAGAGAGCCAGAAAGAGAAAGAGAACATGAACCTGGGCCTGTAAGAAGTTAGGGAAGATTAACAATGACTTGCAGAGAAGGAAATAATCTGATGAAAACCTATCTCATGAAAACATTCAAATAAAAACTATCCTTTTAAACAGTTTATCTAATAAAATTTCTCATATTATTTTAACAAATACTTACTAAAATATAAAGAAGGCAACCAAATATAGTAGAGAAAGAATGAGTAATAAGTTTCTGTCTCCTAGAAAACTTATTTTAGAATCATCTAAAACATAATACTAAACTAAAGGAACAACTCTGACAGTGAGCATGTCTTAGGAACAGCAGTTTCTAAGTTTTATTCCTGGGTAAACAGTGCAAGATTAAAAATGATTCAGTGGGTAAACCTGGTAAATATTACACACTTTATTCACATTATCTCCAAAACTTACTGGCCTCATGCTGTCATATACGTACCTATTTAAACATTAAAAAAGGAGGTGAATCAAAGAAACTCAACTAGCTTGTCAAAATGGAAGAGTTAGTACGGAGTTAGACCATGATCTTATTTGTTCCTTTACTCCAATTCCTCAATACCACAATCCAAGTCATTGATATCTGGACCCTGGAAGAAGAAAGTCCAAGGAGTACTGGCCTCATCTGTAGCTATTTAATATTGCAGACTAAGAATCCACATAAGGAACCATGAGTAGATTTGGCCTTTAAGTTTTCCCCAAGTCAGCTATGAAACATTAAGTTGTTTTAGCACAGTTTTTCATACTATAAAGTTATTTAAATTGTGTGGTTTGTGTCATTAAAGATTTGAGTTCTAGGGCTGGAGAGATGGCTCAGCGGTTAAGAGCATTGCCTGCTCTTCCAAA